>OZ018329.1:20503273-20759868 GCA_963969495.1 Ceratothoa steindachneri | reverse complement strand
ATCCTCGCTAGTAAGGGCTGTTAGAATCTGTCTCTCAAAACAATGGATCAGGAACCACGGGACAGATTATTGGTGAGTAGAGGTGGAAGATAGGGTGTTGCTCGTGGACGTTGAGGAAGGAAAACAGGATTTTGGAGAAAGAGCGAAGGGACAGTTTGAGGACAGTAGTGATGATGGTTGATAGGGATAGGAGTGATCCCTTTTCCTTTGTTGTTCGTTAATAGAACAGAGCCGAGGATGATGAGGCTTTGTGGCAGTGGAGGAACACAAGGTATAAGAGGGAGGAAGAGAGAAACGAAAGTGGATAATAAAGCAGTCTACAACACCTGTGAAGGAGTCATTTATTGTTAGGCTATATATTGAGAAAGAGAAAGCGACCCGGTCAAGTATAATTTCAAGTTTATGAGAGGGGATGAGAGAGATGCAGAGAGTAAAGTTGAAATTGACCAGAGAAAGTAAGGTTGCGAAGGGATTTGAAAGGGCGATGTTAGGGACTCCATCCAGATCACCGATGAAATAGTATAAAACTTACCACTGATAAATAATTAAACTCTTATCTTCTTAAAGAAACATATAAGCCAAACGCTTTAATTTACTTTGAAATTAAGTAAAGCGTCAAACTGAATGATTAATCAACAATGTAGACCACAATGACAACGAGACTAACTTCACCACAAATGGTTCAGCGCAAAAGTGAATGCGACTGTGCTGGTGGTGATCCTAGAAAAAAAGCTTGGAAAATTGAAATGACGATAGCGACCTCTACTTTAGGCTATTTCCACCCCAAATTATATTTTTTAAGGTAATTTTGAAATAAAGGCTTCGCCCCCATACACCAACCCCCGCAATTTAAAAAAACCCCTGGTATTAGAGGGGCGGTCAATAAGTTTTGCGAATCGGTAGGGCATAACAGAGGAAGGGAGATGGCTGTTTGTGGGGGTGTTAGGACAAGTCAGGACCTGCAGCTGCACTCTCCTGCCTCGTCTATTTAAAAAGCAGTAGCTGTTCACAGATCGTCAGTCGAAAATTTTTCAATGGATCTCTTTTGCATTCTCGCCCTCCTTAGTCAAAAATTTGATCACCGCGCGGTATAAAATTTTTGACTAAGGAAGGCAAGAATGCAAAAGAGATCCATGAACGCATGGTTTCAATGTACACTGACACCGCCCCTTCCTATGCAACAATTGCTCGCTGGAATAGGGAGTTTCGCCATGGTCGTGAGTCACTTGAAGATAACCCCCGTCCAGGCCGCCCGTCAGACGTAACCAACGAGGACAATGTGGCCCGGGTGGAGAAGATGATCCTTAAAAATCGACGGGTGAAGGTCGAAGAAATCCAGTGAGAACTTGGAATATCACATGGAAGTGTTATCAACATAATCCACGACAATTTGGCCATGACCAAGGTCTCTGCCCGTTGGGTCGCTAGAAACCTCACGAAACCTCACGCTCAATGATCGACTTCAACGTCGTCAAAGTTCGGAGAAGCTGCTGCTCCTGCACAACTAAGACCCGGCGGGATTCGAGTCACGGATAGTGACAGGTGATGAAATGTGGGTCCATAACTGAGATCCTGACACCAAACTCAAAAGCATGGCCTGGAAGCGCAGTGGCTCTCCGACCCCAATCAAGTTCCGGACCCAACCCTCAGCCGGGAAATCATGGCCACCATCTTCTGGGATTCTGAGAGAGTGTTGATGGTGGACTATGCGCCTCGTGGAAGGACTATCACAGGCAAATATTCCGCCGAGGAACTGGCTGGGTTGAAAAAGTGCATCCGTCAGAAGCGGTATGGCAAGTTGACACGTGGTGTCCTGCTCCTCCACTACAATGCCCCTGTCCAGAAGGCTAGAGTTGCACAAGCTGCCCTGAGCGAGTGCGGATTCGAGAGGCTCAACCATCCCCCCTACAGTCCAGATCTGGCCCCTAGCGACTACTTTTTATTCCACCAGCTTAAGGCTGCACTGCGTGGACGCCGGTTTGGGGACGATGAAGATGTCCAGCTCGCCGTCCAGGAGTGGATTGAACAGCAGTCGGGAGATTTCTGGTTGTCGGGAATTCGAAGCCTCAGGGACAAGTGGCGCAAGTGTATTGAATTCGAGGGTAGTTATATTGAAAAATAATAAAACACTTTTCCTCATATCTCGTTTTCTTATATCCGAATTGCAAAACTAATTGACTGCCTTTCGTATTCCTAATTCGAAAGCCTAACATTAGATTCGATTCAAAGGCGATTGATAAATATCGTTAGGCCTCTAGTTTTTCTACCGCGTTCCTTGATTTCTTTCTTCTTTCTTTTCAACTTTACCCACTTTTACGTGGAGTTGGCGTTTCTGACAATCCTTCACCACTCGCTCCGGTTCTCCGTGTCTTCCTTTGTTCGTCTCTTTCCTTCCAGGTCTTCCCTAATATTTTCCATCCAACGTCTTTTCTGCCTTCTACGGTTACGATTTCCCCCCCACCTCTATTTGAATCACCCTCTTTCCTACATACCCATGCTTTCTCTTCATCACGTGCCTATACCACTGTAGTCTCTTTTCCTGTATTTTGTTTGAAATTTCTGTCACTTTTATTGTTTCTCTTATTAGTTCATGCCGGATCTTATCCAACCTCGTCACTCCACAAGTCCACCTCACGATTTTCATCTTGGTGACTTCCAGCTTCCTCTCTTGGGTCTTCTTTATTGATCACGTTTCCGCTCCGTATAACTGTGCTTGTCTAACCACTGTCTTATACACTTTCTCCTCTCTCCTTATGTTAATCTTTTTGTCACATATTATTCCAGATGTAATCTATTAATTATTCCACCCAGCTTTGATTCTATGGGCAATCTCAGCGTCCAAATCTCCATCACTTGTCACAGTAGACCCCAAATATCTAAAATTCCTCACTCTTTTAAAGATTTTCCTCCTGCATTCTAAGCTCTCCCTGGGTGTCATCTAAGAAACTCAGATACTTCGTCTTTCTCCTACAGACTTTCAACCCCATCCCTTCTAATGCTTTTCTCCAAAGCTCCAGTTCCCTTCAATCTCTAATCTACTAGTGCCGCATAAAAATATCATCAGCAAAAAGCATGCACCAGGGGAAAGGATCCCTTATCCCGTCAGAAATGACACCCATTATTAAGTCGAAGAGGTATAGGCTTAGGGATGACCCTTGGTGGAAACTGACTTGACAGTAATTCATCCCGTTAGGCCCGCACTGCTTCTTATCCAAGTTCTAGCATCAGAATACATATCCTGTATCAGGCGTACATACTTTTCTGGCACACCTTTACTTCTCATACTTCTTCATACATCTTGCCGTGAAACCCTGTCGTACGCCTTTTATAGATAAATAAAACCAACGTGTAATTCTTGTCCTCTTTTCCGGCATTTCTCCATTGTCTGTCTTAAAGCGAAAATTGTGTCAGTTGTTTCCCTGCCAGGCATGAAACTAAATTGCTCATCCTCTATTGCTGTTTCATTCCTCAATCTTCTTTCTATTATTCTTTCCCAGATCTTCATAGCGTGGGACATTAGCTTCATACCCCTATAATTCACACATTCTTGGATGTCACCCTTATCTTTATATATTGGTACTATAATACTATCTCTCCATTCGTCTAGTAATTTTTATTCCAGGTAGATTTTCATTATCAGATCCCACAGCATGTCAACACCCTCATCTCTAAGGGTCTTCTATAATTCTGTTGGGATACAGTTTGGCCCTTTTGGTTGTCCATTTTTCTTTTTTTTTTAGTGCCATTTTCACCTCCTCCCTAATTATCTCGGGTGTCAGACCAGCATTTGGGACTCCCCCCCGATAGGTAGCTCTGGGATTTTCTTCGTTGAGTAGCTTCTCATAGTATTTCTCCTACCTATCCTTGATCTTATCCTTCCCATTTAACACTATGCCCTAATCATTTTTCACCTGCTTTATGGGTAAAATCCTTCGAAGCTTTGTCTCTTTCCTTGGCAATTCTGTACAAGTTCCTTTCTTCTTCTGGTCTTTCTAATTCTCCCGCAGCCATAGCCTCTTTTCTACTTTTGTTTGCTATCTTAAACCTTCCCTGTCTTCGTGTAATCCAGATAGCTCCTACTTCTTCTTCGCATCTTTTTTCCATTTTATTCCCGCTTGCACTCCTTTATTTCACTACCTCTTTCCTTGAATATAGGCATATAATCCTTAACATTCTTTTACCACAAAAGTTAAACAACAGTTTCGTTTCCTTACCTTGCAATGCTTTTGGCGGAAGATACAGCATGGCAACCGCATTCCCAAAATGGTCAAACCGATCCTTTAGGCGAAGAAACTTTAGTCAGAAGAAATGAAGAGCTAAATATTTTCGAAAGAATTTGTCTCTTCTGTTAAACTTTGGCGTTATAGGTGTCTTTAAGAACACCGTGAGCAACTAAAAGTGCCACTGTAGACTCGTGATTGCACAAAACTTTGGTAAATCAGTGTTCAAGATTGAGATCGCACTCTCCGTTACAGGCCATATTGAACAAATGAGCTCGAATATGATTAAAATCGTGCGTAAAAAATGAATTGTGGGTCTAAACCTAGCTACCTTGTGATTGGTCAAAAATGATGCCATGCCAGGTCACGCATGCGCCCGGTGGGGCCCAGCCTGGCCCCGCATGAGTTAGTTGGTAGCTGCCGGGTTAAGCAGGCGTCAGTGGGTAGCTGCCGGGCGGAAGAGGAAGGAAGACATATTGGGAAGACGGTGTAAAGAGTTCTCCGAACTTAGAAAAAGTAACAAAGTATCGAGAAAATATAATTCAAATATTTGATAAATAACTCGAGGGAAAACGACATTTTTTAAACCCATTCTAGGTGGAATTTAGTTCCGACTTTAGTATAATTTCAGTATCAAGAAAAAAACATAGATCTTATGTGCATTTTATTATAAAGTTGACTGCGTTGAATTCGAATTTGCTAAAAAATAATTCCCATCACGTAACATTTTTTTGGTAAATTGCCGATTTAATAATTATTCAATTGATACCGAATTCCACGATACCATCAATGTATTTCGCTCCCAAAGTCAGAGTAAATGTATCTATTGTAATAAATTCATGAATATAAAATGAATCCGCAAGTTTGTTAACATTATATAATGTATTAACCTACATTTTAATATTTATTTCTTCGTTTGTAAGACGTCTCAGGTGTGTCGCGCTTCAGGTTCCAGCAGAAGTCAGCCAGCATAACAAAGCTTCACTTTCCCTTTCCTTGTTTTCCATTGACACTATATTTTCATGGAACCTCTCTCCATGTTAATCATTCACGTCTCCTGCATTTTTATGGGAAGAAAGACAAATGAGAATGAAGAAGGTGTATCTTCAGTGACATATTGACTCCGAGATCTTTGTAGGACTTGACTAGGCTCTCTACTATATGCTCTCGCTGGGTCCCTTGGTGCTTTCCCAGAAGTCCTTTGCTACATCTTTAAATGCAGGTCACTAATGCTTCTTGTAACTTATCGAGTCAAGAATAAAATCAAGGTTTTCATATGTCTCTCTTAAAATTACTGAGTGAAAAACTATACCTGAAGGTATGGTGTTCCCAATGTGCAACAGAACCGCATTTATGCTGTAAAGGGGTGCATCTATGAATTACCTTCACTCATTTGGTTCATAGGACAGCTCTGGGGTATTGAGTAGGCCTCTGATATCATTAAAATGAGTCAAGTTGTTTTCAAATGTGAACAATTGCTGTAGTTCTGCAGAACGTTTCTTAAATACTGTAATTCGAGCATGTTCATCCAACAGGTTCCATTGCTGCAGACATGAGACCATCCGTTCACTCTGTTGCTTAGTAAGCGATAGATTGCGAACTAGATTATTGAGTTCCGGTTGGGTGATTAGGTGTGGTTGTTTGTCAGATTCAAGTTGTGCCACATATGGTGTATCTTGAGACTCTAAATCGTCTGAGTTGCTCGTGTCATCGCTTGGTAGTTTAGAGAACTGCTGTAATACAGGAATAGCACTTGAATGTCAAAATGGGTGAATAGCAGACTAAAGATCTGGATACATGAAGGATTTCTTGCCTTTTCTGTTGTGACCTGCAGTGAAATAATATATAATCAAACCAAAAATGGATATTACTTACTGGCTGTGATCACTTGCAGAAATACAACATAGTATGTACTTTAATTTTTTTAATTGATACATCACTTGAAAATATATTAAAGAAAAGAAAACACATTGAATACCCACCTTTAATATCTGTTAAGCAGAAGTAGCAATCCGTTGAATGGTCCTTTGGTTCCATCCAGACCATTGATACGCCTAACATGAGGCCAGGCCTTTTGCCTTTTGCCTTTCACCCAAGCATTTTTTTTATTTTTTTTTATTTTTATAGAGCCCATCTGGCAACTACCTTCACCCAAGCAGAGAGGGAACTTGTACACCTGACACAACCTATGTGAGTGGCCCAGCGTTTGTCCTGATCACCCACTTTACATCTAAAATATAGCTCATAAGTTTCTTAGCATGTTTACTCAACTGCCTCATACATTATCTTAATGTTACCGATCCACATATATACAAGTAAGAGAAACTGTCTGGGAAATTTTTGCATTCTCTAGGCATTTTAGCTCTGTCTCATGTAAATCAGAAATAGTGTAGTATGTGAACAATAATAAAAATAGTAACAGCAACAAATATTCAATAATAAAGTTAAAATAGGAAGCTATTTTAGTAAGTTACAAAATTATCAAGCGTTAGTAAGAGTTATCACGGATTTGGACCCATATAACTAAAGAAATATTGAGCATACTTTGATAAATCTCATGGATTAGGTTGACAAATACCTTAGAAACACCGCATTAAAATTATATTCAAATCTGTTTTTAACATTTAGAGTTGTCAGTTTGGGCCCAATCCTGTTTGTATTCAATGCCTACGGAACCATATGTGTATTTGACGTAAGTAAGATGGTAATTTACGAGAAACTGGATGGAAGCAGAAAGAAATTGATGTTATATTCGTGATTTACGCAAAAATTACCACTAGAAAAGGTTATTCTCATTACTATTATTTTTTTCATTGTCGTACAGTGTTATTAAAAGATTTTCTGCAGCTACTGACACTAGGTGTCGGTATTAGTTAAAATTTAACAACTCAAGAGAATGAAAAAATCATTCCAGTCATTTATCTTCCTGGTAGAGCTAATAGACCAATTTTTCATATTTATTGGCAATTTCAAGCATCAAAATGAATTCCATTTAGATAAAAAAATATGAGCAATAGGCGTTAATTTAGGATTTATGCCTTTCCAATTGCAATATGTATTGCCAATTTACAAATCAGAACTTTTATTCTTTTTTCTTTTATAATATCTGTCATCGACGAAGTTTAATATATTTTAATGATCTTTGAAAGTTATTCTTAATATGAATTATTTAATATTTTTCAGATTTGTTGAATGTTTATGTATGCTCTTTTGTGTTCAATGCCCAAGTTTCCTGTCCATTAGTTAAAACTGATTAGATGAATCGATCAAATATTTTATATTTTAAGCATAAAGTCCTGCCTCTTCGGAAGATGTTGCGAGGCTTTAGAGCAGCGATTCCTAACAAGTGCGTCGCGGGAGATTTGAGGAAAGTTGATTCTCCCTCAAACAAGAAAGAGCAACGAAGAAATTTCGGTACTGTACGAATCTATGAGAAAATTTTCGTACTTGTGACACAATGAAGTGTCCTGCCGTAACAGGGTGTCCTGCCGTAACAGCTTCCTACCGTAGCTATAGTTGCCAGATTTTTAATAATATCAATAAATTCGTTTTCTATCTTTCAATGTCAATCAAATATTTTATTTTTCTGTTATTAAGTATATTAAGGTTTATAAGTTTGTTATTTAGATTTGATATATAATTTTTTAAATGTGAGAAATTTAAGAAGATTAATTCTTAAAGCGACTGCAAGTGTGCTACGGTAGATTTAAGGAGGGTATGTTATTAAGGCTGATGTATAAAATTGATATATAATTGCTTAATAAATGAGAAATTTAAGAAGTTTAATCCTTAAATTTTTTCTTTGTCAAATACTATTTCTGTTTTTCATTGTTGCGTTTACTCCTTCTTAATTAAATAAGTTGATAGGTTTGTTTAATGGTATTTAGATTCAGAAATTAAGTGCATTATTTTTTTCTTGTACAATGAAGGTTTTTCTTTTCTTAATTCTTTTTGTTGATTATGTATTAAAATCTTTACTGTATTTTGGGAGGAATTCAGTATGATTACTTTTTTTACTGCACTATATATTTATTTATACTTTTTAAATTTAGTGTATTTTATCTCCTGCTAGGTAATTTGCACTATTATATTTTTATTCTTTTCATATAGTATCTGCTTATTGTTAATTTCTTTAAAATAATTTTTATTCTCATGTTAATGCACTTAGTGTTTACCTCGTTTGAGTTGCATTTTTTAAAATAAATATTCAGTCATATTTTCTTGTTTCCAGGTCTTATGAGGTAGGGATAGATTTCTTACAAAGAAACACAAGTTAGAAAATGATGACAACGAAGTGTCTGGAGCTAGTTCTGGAATTAAAGCACTTAGGACCTGCAGTGTTACTTCCAAGTCAATTGTGCGCCAGTATAAAGAAGTCTACTTGTTCTTTGGATTCCTTTCATCTTGAGAAGAAGAGCCACGTCCTGTATGTGTTGTTTGTGGCGAGAAACTGGCAAATCAAGCAATGGTTCCAAGTAAACTGTAAAGACACCTTCGAGTAAAACACTCATTTATGTGAGAAACCAACTGAATATTTTAAAAGTCTTATCACTGACCACACACACCAGTCTCAAAAACTGACCAAAATCACCAAACTCAGGAAGCAAGATATGCTGTTGCAGAAATCATTGCCAAAATATGAAATCACATACAATTGCAGAGTTAGGAATATTACCAGCATGTAGTAAAATTGTGAACATTATATAAGAACATAAGAACATAAGAAAAGAAGGAGAATGCAAAAAAAAACATTAGTCGTAGTATTTATGATATGTCTCAGGACGTTTAGTCACAAATCATAGCTAAAATAAAAGAAGCCAATAATTTCGCCATCCAGTTGGATGAATCAACTGACATCACTGGAAAAGCTCATCTATTATCATTCATAAGGTTGTTTGTAATGAAGACAAAATTGAAAATTTTTTAATTTGCAAACCACTTCCAGAAACAACAAGAGGTCAAGATATTTTTGAGGTTGTCGACAATTACTTCAGCTCTAATGATTTCTCATGGAAATCATGTATTAGCATCGGCACGGATGGTGCCCACTCTATATCAGGAAGCATAAAAGGATTCATCACACTGGCAAAACAGAAAAACCTAGTATTTTTTTTACACATTGATTCCTGCTAAGACATGCCCTTATTTTAAAATCAGTAGTACCTGAGCTTCAGCAAGTATTAGATGAGTCAATCAAAATAGTTAATTATATCAACAGTAGGTCATTAAAATTGAGGCTATTTTCAACTCTGTGTTCTACCATGGAATTTGCTCACGTACAACTTCAATTACATACAGAAGTAGGGTGGCTACTTTGAGGGCGAGTTCTTTCAAGATTTTATGAACTAAGGAAGGAAATTCTTATATTTTTAACCACAGCAGAGTCCAACCTGGTGTAATAAAGTGGCATTCCCTGGCCGATATTTTTCAAGCCTTGAACATTCTTAGTAAGAGTATCCAAGGAAAGAAGAATAACATTAGCTCATTTAAGGAAAAACTAACATTGTTGGGATCTAGAATAAAAAAGGAGAACAAAGTTGAAATGTTTGAATTAACAAAAGATTGCACATTGGACAAAAATGTTTTAATTTAATTCTACAAAGCTTGTCGCTACTGAGTAAGAACATGGCAAAGTATTTTCCATCATTTGAAACTTCGTCCTTGGACTGGCTGAGAAATCCGTTTGTGGCAATTGCTTGCGAGTCAACAAAGTTAACTGTTAAAGAAGAGGATGAGCTGACGGAAATCAGGAACGACAGAGACTCAAACTGAAGCACGAATCCACAAATATGACTGCTTTTTTAGTTGTCCATTCAAGATGAATATCGCGCAATTACAAGAAAGCAATTGAATCTCTTCTTCCTTTCTCAACTTCATATCTGTGTGAGGCTGGATTCTCTGCAATGAACATTATTCCCATTATTCGCGTCCCAACGCATAGGCTACGCAAGGCCTGGTCTCTTCCATCCTGCGGGCGTTAAAGGATATTGTTTATAGAGGTCCCAAAGCCTATCTTCTGACACAGTATGAGGTAGCTGGTTATATCTTTAATTAAGCATAGATAGATAGTTAGGGGAAAATATTCAAAGAAAAAAATGCTAAGACTCACCCAGAAGGAAGCGCACCAACATCTTTCCAAAGAACGGTCATAGAATTCAATTTAACCCAGTAAGGGCTAAAATGTTTCCCCTTTGCCATCTTCGGAGCTGCCCAAGGGTAGCTCCGGCTCTCTAACTGAGGTCGACATCCCCTGTGCTATCTATCTATGGGGCCCCTCCAAGACTTCTAGCAAATAAGGTGCTCCACCCTTTGCCTTTCGACAGGTTTGTTGGTTCCCTCTCACCCCCTTTTGCAGAGTTGCCTCAGAACGACTCTTGACGTGCAGCGTGTCCACCTTTGCTTTCTTAAGGGCTCACTAAAAAACCGACAACAGAGGCCCCGCATGGCTCGGTTCCCTGGCTTTCCGTTTGGCTTAAGTCACTTAAAACAACCTCCTTAAAAAGGTAAGAGGTATCATTGTCCACTGAGCCTTGCTCACGTACCTCGTCGATCCGAGGTTTCTCACCTTTATGGTAGCTGGCATGTTCGCTCCCCATTTCTTAGAATTCGGGTCGCCATGCCGATGCTAGTAACGTACGTCTCGGGTAAAGATTGTCCAAGAGGTGACCATGCCCCATATCGCAGGATCTCCAAAGAGAGGAAACTTGGTTCAATGCTAGACCACGACCCTGAATCAGTCCATGTGTAAGAGCCTTCTAAGGCGGTACGCGCTCTTGAGAAATCACAAGAAGAAGAAGGACCCCCTCCAATTTATGGTGTCTTATGACGGTCAAGATCATCTCTCACTCGGAAAAAGATCTGGCTAAACGTTTGGCAAGAGACCAGACCAAGACCGTCATTTCCGTCCCTAGGATGCCTTCGTACAGGGATCCCAAGACTCAAATCAAAGCCCCAAGTTCGGTAAGCGGGGCCTCAATTAAGTTGGGGCTCCTAATTCAAAGATTACCTAGCATTTTTAGACAGCTTGCTGCAAACGTTTGAGTTATTTAATCCGCTGAAGGCATCAGGTTTGTCAAATGTCACATGATCCATCATAGGAGAGCTTTAGATAGATTGGTTGTTAGAGAGCCGAAAGGGACCTGTTTCTCGGACGGGAGCTTTCTGGCTAATGCAGCGGGCCCTTCTTAGGTGGCCATTATTTGTGCTCTTCGGTAACTCTATAGCTCACCAGTGAGTTTGATGCCGCACTCTACAATTAATTTCTTGAGAGGAGTAGTTATGCAATGAAACTCGTGGACTACTCCTTATAAGACATCACTGAAGAGCTGGCTAACTAAGGAGCAGTCAATGTCGAGAGCAGTCTCGGCTAAAACAAGGGCTCTCACCCCTCCCAACCCTCTACCCACGTGGCAGTTTAGCGTAAGACGAAACGGCCGCACGCCTCTCGCTAGTTGTATGACACACATGATGCAAACTTCCAGAAAGATGACGTGAGGTTGATTTCGGGGACTCCTAAAGCTATTCTCCGAACAGAGGACAGCAGTAGAGGAGATTCATTCATACGCCCCCACTTAATGATTGACTGTTCCACTCAGAGACGCGGTACCATCGAATACAGGAACTCCCGTCTCCGAAGCCACACACTGGGGTTCGACGCTGTACACAGGAAAGTGGTCGTCGACAAACTGCGAACTAACCTTTAATCACAGGCCTTCAAGGTGAGAAACATAGAGAGGAAATAAAGGGTCTTTCAACAAGGAGGCTCGGGATTTGTCAAGCGATAGAGGCAATGTTGTTAAAGCGACATCTGGCAACCTCACTGTGAACTGTTTAGTAGTACTTAGCAGGTCACGATGGAAGGTTATAGCGTTGAACAGCGTGTGAAAATCATCAAATGTTATTATTAAAATCAGTCCTCCGTTCGAGAAACGTTCCGCGCCTTACGTGATTTCTATCCTCGCCACAATTGTCCTGACGAGTCCACTGTTCGACGCTTGGTGGCCAAATTCGAGGCAAAAGGGTTGATCAACAATTAGCCAACACCTGTACGTTGCCGAAACGTAAGGTCCTCTGAAAACATCGCTGCCGTAAATGAAAGTATACGTGAAAATCTGAGGCAGTCAATTTCTCGTCGTTCACAAGAACTTGGCCTTTCTTCTACTTCAGTTTAGCGAATTATGCGTAGGGACTTTTGTCTGCACCTGCACAAAATCCAACTTAGCTAGGAACTTAAAGTAAAAGACCATAGACAACAACGTGTGTTCGCTGATTGGGCTCTAGAGCAGTTGTAAGTTACCCCAAATTTCCTTTAAAAAATCATCTTCAGCGACGAGGCCCATTTTTGGATGAATGGATTTGTGAACAAGGAAAATTGCCGAATTTGGGACGAAAACAATTCACATGAGATATACCAGCACCAATTGCATCCCAACAAAGTCACTATTTGGTGCGGATTTTCGTCTAACGGAATCATCGGTCCGTATTTTATGAGAACGAAGATGGGATTTCCATAACCGTCAACAGCGAGACCTACAGATTAATAATAAGCAACATCATGTGGCATTAACGGATTATATTTCCTGATATGGATGCTGAAGACATGTAGTTCCAACAGAACGGCACTACGTGCCACACTGCGCACGCCACGATAGACATTTTGCACTAGCGATTTCAGGTCAGAGTCATTTCGCGCGGCGCAAGGTCAACTGGCAACCGAGATCATGCGATTTAACGCCATTAGAATACTTTCTTTGGAACTACCTTAAATCGCAGGTCTATGCGAATAATCCGCAAACAGTTTATGTCCTCAAAGTCAACATAACGAACACCATCCAGAAAATTCAGCCAGATTTATGCGACAAAGTCATCGAAAATTGGGCCTCCCGAATACGTTCCACCAAGCGAAGCCGTGGCGGACATTTGAACATCATATTCCACACTTAATGCCATAAAATGTACTTTCAAATTTAAATTCAATTGAGTGCATATATCCCCCTAACTTGTTTTATTTATATTTAAAAATCGAGTGACCTTATTGAGAGACCCTTTACAAACCCTCATCGCCTTATTCCGCTTTCGTTCGCAGTTCGCGAGAAACGAGTTTATCCGTCTCCATAACCGCTTGGGATTGTTTCACAACGTTTGTCAGTACGGGTCGCAATCCGCACTCAGAGACGCTAGGGTACAAGTAGCAGTTGCTACAGGAATTACTCTCAGTGAAACCGCCCTAGCCAGACCATGCATCCAGGTTCTCCACAACAATAGACCTCCTTCCCAGTGTCATGGATCCTGGGGCCCCCAGTAACTTCTGCAATGGGTACTCGAGGCCCAAGATCACGACGATGAGGGACTTCAGTGCGCCAGAATATTCTTGGAAGACATCGCCGATAATCTGGACTGGAGATGGCGCATGCGGGTTTCCCGCATGAGACGACGAATGCAGCTCAGTGAATCTGGCTCCAGATCCTCGACATCACAGCAATTCCGTTCTCTCTCCCCGGTTTCAGTAGATCACTTCTGGACGGATGCCACCTTCTCCCTGGACTCGAGCGCCGTTTCTATCTCATCCTCCTCGGATCAGGACGACCTTCTCCTTTCCGACCTCAGTCCCCCCAGGTGGAAACCTCTTCAGAGAAAACGTACAGTTAATCCCAATTACCCCTCTCACTCTCCTCTTCCACCTGTTGCAGAAATATGAGAAGTAATCAACATCAACAAGGAGAAACATGCCATCCTGAAATTAGAGTAGCCTCATCATCCCTCTGAGGAAATACGGGACTTCCTGGATGAGGCGGAAAGGGAACTCGGTGGCCTGGACATTAGAGAACCAATCTCCGCTACTAACTCCATCACGCACATCCCTCTGCCTGGACTTGCTGTCTCCACCGTAATCCCGGTGGACCTCCGGTCCCGATCCTCCTCCTCATCGATCGCTTCGGACCATCCCTCGTAGCTGGCGGACGTTTTGGCGGAAATGATAAGCGCGCCCCCCCTTGCCTGACAACATGAATCGTCCCGACAACCAGGACAACCGTGGAAACAACGGACAGCAGCAACAACAGGGAAAAAAAGCAAATAATAACCGGGAACAAGATCACGATGAAGGAATGTAATTGGTAAGCCCAAGAATGGTCCCAGTCGACGCTACTCGAGAACATATCGACCCCGAAGCTAGAATCGACGTCCAGGGAAAAAGCCTTCAGGTATATATCGACAAAAGACACCACCGATGGGAGGCTTCGAGCACTTTCACTATCCATATGCTGGAAAAACTAAAAAAACACAGCATAATTGAGGAATCCCCACATATTTCCAAATGCCATAAGGTATTCCTCATCTCGAAACCCAATGGTACGGTGCGAATCTTTTATGACATGAATGGCCTGGAAGAATTCTTCAAACCCCCGACTTTCCAGCTGGCATCTATTAAAAGGTTCCGTCTAACTTCAACCGTCGACACTTAGCAGCAAATATTAAGCTAAAGGATGCTTTTTACCATCTGCCCCTCAATACAAAAGCCCGACACTGGTTTGGCATCACAGTGGCTGGAATGAAGTTCCGTTTTACGCGAATTCCTATGGGGTTCTCCGACTCTCCATACCTTATGCAGGTAACCTTAGGGGCCGGCATCCGTCAGTGGGCCAATAATTTGACTGAGAATCCCATACCTATTTGGACGACGTTCTCATTATATGACCAAGAAAAAAAAGTTAGAAAGTGTGTGGCGGCACTTCTTGATAGTTCTTTAAATTTAACAAAAACAAAAGTGTGTTGTACCCAGTGACCAAACCTATTTATGAGTGCAAGTGGTCATTAAACTAAATAGAGTAGCCTTCTGCAAAATTATGTGCCTAAAGATTCGGCAGGCCCTATTTAGGTGTTGCCGCTACCGAAAGACATTCCAGCAAATCTTAGAAAAGATTCACAGGACTACTTAACTTTATCGCCCCGATTATCAGGATCTCCTTCTTCTTGATACAATTATGCATGGACCAATGTATATTCCCTAGACCTTCATGCTTTTATAAACTTATTCTCCTAGTTACCAGTAAGTGATTCTCATAGAAATGTCCCCATGCTTCCTTTCGTACGGTATTCTCGGACGTGTTCCCTTCTGGACTGGGAATCTACTCCTTAAAGAACTCTCTCTCCATACTCTTCCATATGGAACACTTGGATCTATTTTCCAATCTGAAACAATGGCCTTATGGTTGGCCTTTCTTCTTTTCCCCAAATCAAGCACCTTCGGATACAACACTCCTGCCATTTTTAACATCGTGAGAGGAAAATCCCCCATCCAGATCCTCCGTTTATGTAGCGACCATAACCTCGACGGCCTCTCCCGTTCCTTCAAAAGTATGTTCCTCAACATTGATTATGTCAAATCCGACAACAACCTATCAGGTCACGCTTCTAGATTATATGAACAATTTAATATAGCCTTGCTAGCGGGCGCTGCTTAGTTTGGCTATATAAGCAGCCCCTCCGCTATTCAGCGCCATGGCTGATTAACATCGCATCTAGAGCATACTTGTCGTCGACTTTCCCGCCCTCGCTGCCCCCTTTTTACTATATGTTCGGCCCCTTGCTTAGAAATGATTTCCTGCCTTTGTAACCCCTGCTTGTTAACAGAAGAATAAGTTCCCGTTCTTCTTGCAAAACCTTTGTTAATACAGGAATAGGTTCATGTACTTTTGTACAACTTTATAATAAAGGAAGGGTTACTTTCCCAGCTGGGAAGATAGTAACAGATTTGCATAGTGAACCCAACCTTACCTGATTATTCCTGAAAGTCGACACCACCTTAGCGCCTTCTACGGCTATCAGGGCTAGGAAGTATTTATCTGGAAAACGTACTGCCATTCCCACGATGGTCTTTTCTTCGAATACGATTCCCGCATCTCTTCTGCACTATGCATGGATGACCTATTTTTACAATTAAATTGCCATGGAGTACCAAAAAATGGGAGAAACTGTGGATGCTCGCCTTATCCTCTACACTGTTGGATAGTTTTATGCACGAGACAATGCAGTGCGCGTTCTGCCTGCCCAACCTCCCGGGGTATAAGAGTTTTGCAACTCCACCATCTACACCTGGCATTATGTCTCCGTTCTTCGATTTGGTACACCTGAATAAAAGTATACTGCTATTTCTGCGTAAATTCCACCGTCATCTGACTTCAACGTTGATAAATTCTGCTGCATCCTGGCGCGGTTGTCGAGGCCTTTTTTTCCGCTCGACGATTTAAACGCTAAAAACCATATTTGGGGGACTATACCATCAATCTCAGGTGTCAAGTCCTTTTCGAAATGATAGACGAAGTGGATATAGATGCTCTATAGGTGGATGAGTTTACAAATCACTGATAGAGAAACGTTTCATTTACTTGCCTCGATCTACATAGCTCTGTGTTCTCCGGATGCATGGCCCGATTTCGGGTGTGAGGTGGTTGATCTTCTGCATGGCATTGACCACTTTTCCATTCAAATACCATTTTCTGGACTGCTACTAATTGTAAAGCACCCCAAGGGTTATAGAAGGGGGCGCGGTGTTGCTAATTTTCCGGAAAATAACTTATTTCTTTATCTCAAAATTCAGTTCCACCAGCATTAATTGCACTTCATGGTTTCACTGAAAGGTGCCGACTGGACTTGGCCTCCAAATGCGGTGAACCTTTTAATGACAGATTTACATTAAATGAGATACGTTGCACTCTTTCTTTATGCGCGGACACCACCCCTGACCGACCAGGACGTTTTTTGCGTATGTCAAGCTTCGACTCCTAGGTGAGCGAGGCATGGCCTTTCTGTTAGATTTGTTCAACATGATCTGGACAAAAGGTAACAAGGAGTAACAAGGATTAACAAGGAAAGTAAGTACCCTAGGAGACCTTACGGTCCATTCAAAGAGGGTACCTTTGGACTATAAATCGAGCAGGCACATGACTGCTCAATTGTTTTGAGTCCCTAAACGGCCACTTTTCAAGACTTTGTCTAGTCTTGACTTGAACTGGTCAACAGATTCACTGTTGACAACTTCCACTGAAAGTGCGTTCCACTTACCGCAGATACTGTAGGTGAAAAAATTTCCATACATATTGCGGTTGTAACGCTTCAGTTCAAGTTTGAAGCCGTGATTGCGCGTTCTGTTCTCACTCAGTGTGAAAATATCCCGGTAGTCAACATTGTCGAACCCTCGAAGCATTTTGAAAACTTCGATGAGTTGACCACGCAGTCTACGGGTTTCCAGCGAGAACAGATCTAACTCCCTTAGTCTATCCTCATAACTTTTATGTCAGATAGAGGGAATCAGTTTGGTTTCCCTAGCTTGTACGCGTTCATATCTCGCGATGTCCTTTCGAAATGAAGGACTCCAAAATTGTACGGCATACTCCAGGTGCGGTCGGACAAGTGAGTTGTACAGGCACAGTACAATCTCCTGGTTCCCATAACCAAACTGGCGCTTAATATAGCCTAGCATCCTTTGGGCCTTTTTCTCCGCCTCAATGCACTGTTTCGAGAACTTGACATGTAGCGAATGGCTACTGTGTTTGCTTTTCGCAAAACCGGGGAGAAATCACACTACTGTTAGATTAACCTTTTCCCTGAGAGCGAAAGCCAACTGACTTCTCCACAAGTGGTTTCCGCAAGCCCTACTTCACCTCGAATGCACTGCTTTGATTAGAAAATGTTATATGCGAGGCCTTCCTTCGTATATAGCACTACGCCACGGTCTTTTTCGAGCAGAGAAAGACTATGATACTGCATGACAATACTCTGAAAGTGAGACTCTGAGCATGATGGGAACAAGGGGACGATTCAAAATCTTTATTTCTGAATTTCTTCGAGCTTAATGCATCTGTTTACGTGTGGTGAAAGCCTTTTCCGTTTAATTGAGCAGGAAGAGAGGGCTACCCATCGACGTTGTTCTCAGTGTAACATTCTTTGCCTTGAACGTCAACGGTATCAAGTCGGTTCTACCGGAAGAAGTAATCGCTACGATATACGTTGAAGGACCTATTTTTTTTGCTGCGGTATAAATGCAAACTCTGAATGGTCAATTCCAACAGGCATTGAACCGCATTTCTCGCTATGCCAAGGCATTCCATGGCTCCATCCTTGTTTCTAATCGGGGCTGGTCTAGAACTGATGGATTCGCACCATTTCTCTAGTCTCGTTTTTAGACGACGCCTCACCTGGGAAGCTCATATTTTCAGCCTTAGGGTATCTTGTACCGGTGCAATAGAAATGCTTGGTTTAGTGAAGTTCAGCACTTGCGGTGCTAAATTGGTTACTTCTTTACTTTTTTACCAATCCTTTGTTCGTTTTGAATTGACTACGGATGCGAGTTTTACGTAACTGCAACCAAGCGTGTATTTCATATAATAGACGCGACCCCTCCCCCACCGTTATCTGTCTGGGGACCAGTGCTTCAGCAAGTCCATTAATCAGAGCCTACTTGTCGATGCTGAGGAAATGACACGCGCTCTGACCCGTGCAGAGTGCATTATTTGCTTCTATGCACGAGCATGGCGTCTCCATCACTGGCCAACTGGTCTCACTGCATCTACAGCCGATCTATACGGTGCGTATTCTGCTAAGAGACGCCTCTCATTATCTAAGCCATTTGGGTTTAGGGCTAGGAAACTCCTTGGAGAGTTCGTTTTAGCTCTCGGCCCAGTGGCGTCTCTGATTCTGTCCAGAACACCATCCAGGAAAGTACAAACTTCTGAATATTGGTCCACACACCTCTGCTCTTGAACCTTCCACAGTACCTAAAGTATTGCGTTTGGTATCTGGAGCACAATTCGCGTCACGCTAGATCCGTGCCAGTAAGCACGGGGGGCTTCAACTTCAAGTTCCAGGAGGGGGTCGGTTTCCACGCTATTTTTCCTGTTTGAAGTCAGTGGTGTTATTCCGAACGCTATTATGTCCTTACGTGCGCACAGGTTGCACTATACCGCTCGATACAGAATATAAGGCATCGTGTCTAGTTCGGAGACCGGATTGTGATCATTTACGACTCACAAAGCGCCTGAGTGCTCTTGGGTCCATTCAAATCTCCCTAGCTCACATAATAGTGACACTTCTTTTACTGCTAGACTGGCGGATGCCTAAATTATCTTTTGCTAGTTTCTGTACAGTTGGAGATTGTGGAAAATAAACGCAACAAAGAGTCCGCGAGGACTGGGCGCCTAGACTATCATTTCGTTCTTCCCAATACTGACTACTTGACAGGGTTTATTTCATCCCTTTGAGATGCCTAGCAAAAGAAAAATTGGGAGACGGCCGAGGGGATCTTAAAGTTGCTTGGTACCCTACGATTCCACGATGGCTTTAGGTCGCTTTCTCTTGTCTTTGAATTCAGCACACTCACCTGACACATCGCTATTTGACAGAGCACTCCAACTACACCTTACTGCGACGACTGCATTGTCCGGCAGACAGTTCGGGAAATTATTGTTGAATGTCCCCATCTAGCTGATTTTCGCGCCCGTTACGTTTCCCGGTACCGGGACGAGCGGAGTCACTACCCTTGTCCCTCCTTCTTGGCCCAAGTTCGTGCACACAGGTTTGTGGACTATTTGACCTCTTGAAGGAGGCTGGCTTCCTCCATTTTATTTAACTAGCTTTGTTAATAGTCGCCTACTCCCGCGCCTTGAGAAGGGGCCAATATTCGACCCATGAGCGTGATTCATTCTTTCTTTGCTTCCGGTTTTATTTTTGTTTGTTGTTTGGGTCTTTTTAATCTTGCATGTGCTTTGGATTTGTTTTTTGCTTGTATTTTTGTTTGTTTGTTTAATAATTTACCCGAGCCTTAGTCTATAAGATAATTGCGACAACTTATGCCCTTGCAAGTAGTCAACTGATGCAGCTTTGAAAATCCATAAAGTTGGATTGGCGTTCATTAAAACCACGAAAAGCTTCGTGTGGGCGGTTTCTAAGGTCAACTTTCTTATCTGAATTTAGTCGCCTCATATGACACGAGCCAGAACGTGATATAGGTACACTTCATCTCTAAATATAGTCCATAGTGGTCGGTGTCTAACCTGAAAAGTAAGTTGACGACAAGGAAAATTAGCAAAGGAGGGGGCTTGTGCAAAAGGAACAAATAAAAAAAGATAAAAGGGACTTTCGATTCCTAGAAAAAATACACCCTAAGTTGTCTATGTACAGTTTTAGATTACCGGTGGAACTAGGGCTGAGATAGTGGGTCACTCCTCCGCATGCCAAGTGTAATACCCTACAGATGATAGCCCGTTGTCTGGCATTGCCTTTTTCTGCATTCACACTGTTGAGTTTTCTGAAGAAATATTGACCATTATTTTCGTAATTTTTCTGGGTTAGGTTGTAGTTGGTTTGAATGCCCCATCATAGTGATGATGCTACCCAATACCTGAGGGCTCAATTTGTTGCCTACTTGATATGTTTGCTAAATTAACCCAATTGATCTATGGATACGCCCCTTCAAATTAATTAATAAAGCTTGAGATGATCATTTTTGCCTCAATTTCAGATTCATTTTCTTTATGAATTCTCTTTCGTTTTGATAGTATCCTACGTCTATCCATATCTCATCATAAGCATAGTCAATGTCTTTTAGTTTTGTTTCTTTTCGTCCAGTCATTATGGTATTTAATGCATATTTAGTCACCTCTTTCATTTACCGGTAGACTGTGAATGCATATATAAGATTCTTAATATTTTTTGATGATATTTCCTGAAAATTGAAACTCACAGAGCCCAATTTCATATTTACTATGGTCTGCTATAATGGATTAATTCACCCCTATAGGTAGACATGATGTTTTTTTCTCACCCACGGAGGAAGAGAAAGAAAATGTGGCATAAAAATTCTCCGATTTCATCTTCACAACTAGTAAATCCTTTCTCATTTCTTACCTTTATATATAATTTCAAGAATGGAGATGGTTGATATCACATGTCTTGACGTAAGAGTTAAACCACTTAGACTACACTCTCTATTTTATTAAAAATAGCTTGTTTTTCCTTCTCCTCTCACTTCAACTAATGTCTCATTAAATATTTCTTACGGGAATAAAACTTTCTTTTTGTAGTACTTCTTCATAAATCCCCCTTTCAATACTTTCTCCATTTAAATCTTCAAAAAAATACAGATCTAATCCTGTTAAAATACTACATACATTGTGGATTTCTTCCCTTTACCCTTCCTCGAATACTTTTTTAAAATTGCTGGAAACTCGTGAGATCCGAAGATAATCACGAATCTTGTAAATAAACTTCTATTTTTACATACAATTTTCTGATTCAGTATAGCAACATGATGTAAAATTATCATGAAAAATTATCAAGCACGTCGATAATATTTTCATGTATCATTAAAGGTAAAATATCTGAAAATCTTTCCTCTATTGTTTTTTTTTGTACGCGCTTTACAAGAGTGAATGAACATGATAAACTCCGATATTATAATCTCTCAATCTTGTTTTCTTTAAATTCTTCTCGATCTTGAGAAATTTCCCACCTGGAATACAGCCGATATTTTCTTGTTTACCATCTGATTTAAATCAGTCTTTTCGGATTCAATGTTCTGATCCACGTATCTTTGTGAAGCTGCATTTAACACGCTCTCTGCTTTCAACACCAAGTAGTACAGAAACAGAATAAATGTTGTAAGGGACTTACGCTGTTCACCAACCTTGGAGTTAAGGGTCATCCTGTTGCCAAATGAGATAAAAATGGTTGAAGGGCGAACAAAACTTTTAATCTATCGCCCAGGTGGTGGCAGATCATTTTTACGTTATTTTCTAAGACAAGGTCTGCTGACCAAAAAGTTGCGTACTCTCACTAATTTTGATTTATGACCTTACGACCGTCAAACTTTCAATAATTCCTGGAGTAACCTTGGGAGTACCTTGGCAATTCTATCATTTGAAAAAGAATGTAAAACAACATAAAGGTTTCAAATTTTGTTAGAATCGGCCGAATAGTTATGATGTTATAGCAAAAACAAAATAATTCCCGGGCTAGCCTTGGGAGGCCTTAGGCAATTATATTATTCGAAAGAGAATGTAAAACAACATGAGGGTTTCAAATTTCGTTAGAATCGGCCAAATAGTTATGATGTTATTGCAAAAACAAAATAATTCAGGGCTAACTTGGGAGGACTTTGGCAATCATATCATTCGAAAGACAATGTATAAGACATAAGGCTCTCAAATTTCGTTAGAAGCAGCCAAATAGTTCTAATGTTATTAGAAAAAAATGCAAAACGAGGTCGAGCGACCGACCGATATAATAAGATGTAGAGTCGCACGAGACTAAAAATATAAAAAAAGAAAGTCAATGGATTCGCTACTGCCCCCCCCCCCCCTACCCCTACATGGGGAGCTTGCGCTTCGCTACTAAGATTAAAATTTTAAATCTAAAAAAAAGCAGCCATGGTTAAATTTTAAAAAATTTTATAAACTTCGCCAATTATAATAATTTTAAAAAGCGACTATAAACTAAATTTTATGGACTTCACCATTTGTAATCCTTTGAGTTTTAAAAAAATTACAAAATTTCGATACTTATATTTATTTCTGAACTTCTCCATTTTCTTTTTTGATATTATAAAAGAATTATTAGAAATAACTTTGATAAAATAAACATAAGTCATAACCAAACTAAGATGAAATTATTATTCAAATACTCAGAAAAATCTCCTTCTTGAATTATAGACTTAGTGATGATTAGCATTATCATGATTATAGAATACTAAATACGGTACTCGATAGCCAGTGGCTGACGTATGATTTTACAAGGTTTCGCAGGAACTTGTTTGTAACCATTGGTATCTTGAAAACAGCCCCTATTGAGTCATTCACTCATTTCTCTTCATTTCTTCAATTATAGGTAAGTTTACAGAATACCTACCATCGTTCATTATAAATTTTACACATTAGTAAATAGTAATTTTTATAGATGGTTTTGAATATTATTTCCAGTAAAAATTTAGATTATGTGAGCCAAGGTCCCAGGATAGGTATATATAAAAATTATACATATATCATTAGAATATATATATATATATATATATATATATATATATATATATATATATATATATATATATATATATATATATATATATATATATATATATATATATATATATATATATATATATATATATATATATATATATATATATATATATATATATATATATATATATATATATATATGTGTGAAAAACTCACAAGGTAGCGCGTGAGTAGGACAATAAATGTAAAAAATCCCACAGGAAAATGAAATGCGGATTCCAAATACTTTCTAACTTGTTAAGTTCATTTTCAAGGTTTGAGAATGAATTAACCAAGTTCGAAAGAACTTGGGATATTTTGCTATTAATCATGTGTCCTTTCTCAACCTAAACCATTCCTAGTTTAGATTCCACACTTCTCAATTCCTCTCTGAAGAAAGACCCTAGTTTGGGTCTGAAAGCTCAGAAATAAACCCTCAGAGCTCAGTCGTGCATTTCATTTCCCTCAATATATATATATATATATATATATATATATATATATATATATATATATATATATATATATATATATATATATATATATATATATATATATATATACAGGGGTTAGACAAAATAATTAAAACAGTAGAAATAATTTAACCCCATATTTCAATGAGCCATTACATTACGAATTTCCATCCAAATTTCATTGTGTTTTGTTTTTATTGTAGATACGTAGTTTTATTTATCAACTTTAATGATTATTTGTATTTCTTTTTCAGATCCTGGTATAGATGCTAATATATGTGACCTCACTGAGTTTGAAAAAGGCAAATTCTCGGAGTTCAAATTGCAGGAGCTTCCGTCACTAGAACAGCTACACTCCTTAGTTTTTTCGAGAGGTACCATATTAAGGACCATGACAAAATTCAAGAAGCAGGTCAAAACCTCCAG
Source organism: Ceratothoa steindachneri (assembly GCA_963969495.1). Classification (NCBI taxonomy): domain Eukaryota; kingdom Metazoa; phylum Arthropoda; class Malacostraca; order Isopoda; family Cymothoidae; genus Ceratothoa; species Ceratothoa steindachneri. The sequence goes on along the minus strand of OZ018329.1, from coordinate 20,735,700 downwards.
CAGGACTTTGAAGCTGGTTGAAAGAAACCGACGTGTGTTGAAACGCATTGTGATGAGAAATCCCCTGACAGCTGTCCCTAAAGTGACTACAGAGTTGAATCAACATCTCACTATCCCAGTTTCAACCGAAACTGTTTGACGTGAGCTCAATAAAACTGGATATTATGGAAGAGCCGCCATCAAGAACCCTCTGTTATTTTAATAAAACATTCAGAAAAGGCTGAACTGGTGTAGAGATCACAAGGGCGTTTCAACAGACCAATAGAAGCAAGTAATACTCTCCGACGAGTCCAATTTTTCTCTTTTCCCCACTGCGGAGTGAGTTTATTTGCGGAGGCAGCCGGGGAAGCGTTTAATCCTGACTGCATGGAGGAGGGTAAGTGATGGTTTGGGCAGTCATATCTTGGAATTCTCTTGGTCCAATCGTTGCCCTGCATGGTAGGATCAACAGCAACGAATATCTGAATATTTTGAAAGATCGAGTCAATCCCATGGTCCAGACATTATTCCTCGATGATGAGAGCTTTTTCCAAGATGACAATGCCCCAATGCACACCGCTCATGTGGTTAAGAATTGGTATGAAGAGAATAAGATTGAACTACAACACATGGAGTTCCCCCACAATCTTCAGCTCTTAATATTATTAGGCATTTGTCGTTCGGGTTGAAGTGACATGTTAGAAGTCGTTACCTTCCACCGTCGTGTCTGAAACAGCTAGAGCAGGTATTTATTGCAAGAGGAATGGCTCAAGCTTCCTCTAAATGAAGTCAGGAAGCTCTATGAATCAATTCCAAGAGGCATCGACGCTATTCAGAAAGAAAAAGGAGGACCACGTCAGTTTTAAATAAATATTCATTGAATTTAAAACGTGTTCCAATTATTTTGCCACGAAGCCAATTAAAAAAAGCGCTGGAATTAAGTCTTTCTGAGTCTTGGTTCACCTTTAATAATAAAGTTGACTGCCAGATTGATCGTGCTGCAATGGGTTCTCCAATGGGACCACTTGCAGCGGACTTTTTTATGACACATCTCGAAGATGAAGTGTTTTCTACTAATTTAGATTAAAAACTCTCCTTCTACCGCCGTTTTGTTGATGATTCCTATGCAACTTTCAATAATCCTGCACATAGCCAACTTTTCTTGAATTTTTTTAACACTTTACACCCTAACATAAAATTCACCATGGAAGTAGAGTCAAATGATAAGATGCCCTTTCTTAATCTTTTACAGGTGTCAGGCTTGAACTACTTTAGTTTTTGTGATTTTAGATAAAAAATATCCACAGTAAAAACTTTAATACATAGAAGTTTCTCGCTAACATCCACCTACTAATCAATCCATAATGAATTTATTTTTCTTATGAAATAATTTAGAAAAAACATATTTCCTACTGATCTATATGAGTTTTAAAAAAGCTAATTGATAATCTCACTGACCCCCTTTAACCCTGCATAGAAATTCCTAAACTGCCCATATATTTACTAATTTCAGAGATGCGTTTTTTAAACGATACTTTTAAATAAAAATCCTATTCATTTTAGAAAGAGATATTTTCCCCCAAATAGTTTTTAGAAACAAATTATCTATAGCAAGTTTTTTTTAGTAGTAAAGATCCTATCTCTTTGGAGTTCCGCAGTGATAATGTTTATTTATTTAAATGTCTCAGTTGTACTGGAGCCTCTTACATTGGCGGCACTGTCAGGTCTCTTGGAGCTAGGTTCTCTTTTCATTTGGGGACTAGTTGGGGCACAAACAAAATATTAAATAAAAAGGAAAAGTCTTCTATTAGGGGACACACTATAATCTGTACAACTGACATTTCTATTGATAACTTTCAAGTATTAGCCTTTAACAATAACCAACATTGCCTAAGAACCCTCGAATCTTTATATATCAAACACTACAAACCTACCCTCAATGAAAATTTAAGTGCATTATCTTTATTAATTAACTAATTTTAACTACAATTTGCTAGTTGGTTTGTTTTTTTAACTACTGTTTGGTTAGTTGGTGTTCCTCTCTCCCAAGCGTCACTGTAACCTATAAATACTAGCCCCTTGTTAAACCCACTATTTACTCTCTAGGATGGATCCACTTTAGTAAGTACCAAAATTAACTGGTTTTATATTAAATGTTATTAACTCTAACAGTGTTTACAAAATTAAAAACAAAGTTTCAATTTATTATCTTTAACTATTGCCTGGTCAATTTCTCTTACAGTTTTTAATTAATTTCTGAAATAAACTTTAAATTTATTAACTAATTTTTTGAGTCAGTTTTAAAGCAAATTTAATTATTGCCAAGTCATATTTAAAATTTTAACTTATAGTACATTTTACTGATATTTTAGAATTGGTCACCTTTTAAATTAATTTAATGGCTTGTTAGCCTTTTCATGTTTTCTTCATATGTATTAACTTTAATAAACTTATTCTAGCCTGAAGATGAAGACTTGTAGTTTTCGAAACGTTGTGAGAAATTATAAGAAGTTGCATCCGTTTCTGGTGGTTCTGGGATTTATCCTCAATATTAAATGCAGGCATCACGGCCGAGCTTCATATATATATATATATATATATATATATATATATATATATATATATATATATATATATATATATATATATATATATATAGAGAGAGAGAGAGAGAGAGAGAGAGAGAGAGAGAGAGAGAGAGAAAGAAAGAGAAACTTCGCAATTTCCAATGCTCCTAACCAGTGGCATAGCTATACATTTGGGGACTCGCGCGCATTATCTCCTTTGGGGCCCCAACATACGAATGTTTGATATCATGACTGACATGAAAACAACTCGTGCAATATTTTTCTGCAATCTGGTATGTCTGGTAGTGTGCCAAATAAGACAATGAAAATCAATAAGACGCTTTAATACGGAATACTTCTGTATGATTAAAAAAACCCTACAAAAGTTAGAACCGAGATATTACATATTGGACAAATGCACTCGTCAAAATCCCTATTGATACATTCCACCAGTCTGATACAGCAACAATAAAAGTAATTATTAAAACGCTTTAATACAGAATACTTATTGAGGATGACAAGAAATAAACTAGAAAATGTGAAACCGAGATATTACATTTATCAAATATCCCATTCAAAATAATATATTGATACATTTTATGTCTGAAACAGCAACATTATAAGTAGTGATTAACACAGTTTAATTCCAAATTTAACAGTTTTATTAACTGTCTTTTTCATTCAAAATAGGAAGAGAATAATGGTTTGAGGGCCCACTTCCAATGGGGGCCAGGGTAACTTTTAAATTATGCCCCCCCCCCTCCTAGCTACGCTGCCTCTTATAACTTTTAAATGGAGCAAAAAAATTTAAAATGCACTTAGATTTAAGTGTTGCTTATTAAAAGACCTTTCCTATTGAAATTATCTGATATAAAAAATTAGGACCCTTTAGAAAGGTTGCCTTTGTGCCATTGTGTCATTAGAACAGGCCTATTTGTTGGATTGTACTCCATTGTATTTTTATACATATTATGAATTTTTATTCTATTCACTATCTATCTTTGGTTGATCTACAACTATCAGTGGAACATACATGTATATAATCCATTGCAATATACGATAGAACAAATATGTTCCAATGTTATTAAATTACACTGGCCAACAAATTTGAACTATTTTAATCATCAGAGACCTGAGCAAACTTTGATCATGGCATTTTTTGGCTGATTTCAAATCTGATTTTAGTTTTTCTTTAGCGGATCAGGTTTCGAGATATTCGAAAATGCAATATGACCGACGTCGCTGATGGAATGTAGCGTTTTATTCTGATTTATTTGCTGAAACTGGTGATATACATATAGTTGCATAGCGCCATTGGTAGAAAAAAAATTGCCTTTTGTATATCTCCATGGGCATTTAAAGTAGAACTGACACAAAATGATGCATTTAACATATAGAAACTCTAAAATTTATCATTCTCTTTAGGCGTAAACATATGATAAAGATAAATAGCCATGTTTTGTTTATTCCACAAGCATCATAAATTTAATGGTACTTATATTGCATGTATAAGAATAGTAAACAATGATTGGAGGGCTAATAAATCAAAACTCGAATTCATAAACGTTGTGCATGGGATTTGCGCTCGAATTTTTTCTCAGGATTATCACGATACGAGTACAACATCCAACAATGATCTCCCATCATGCTCTCATTCCAAAATCCTTGAGAGCGAGTTTCCATGTTTTGATATCCTGGTAAAAACATTCACCTTGCTCGTCACTTACGACTCCAAGATTTTCTGGGAGAAAGTCTAGGTGTGAATGCAGGAAATGGATTATAAGTGACATACGGCATCCCATTTCTTTATAAGATTGAAGAAGGTTTTCCATGCCATCTTTGTATGCAGGTGACTTTTTGATGGCCAGAAAGTTAGCACATAACCACTTGAAGGCTAGCCATGCATTTAGTTCACGAGAAGTGAGGGTCTTCTCAAAGTCAGGGTCTGCTAAAACCTCCCTGATTTGTGGTCCCACAAATATGCCTCCATTTAGTTTTGCCGCGCTCAGTTGTGAAAATTTTTTGCACAGAGATTGGAATCCCTGAGATTTTTCCTTAGCCATTGCTTTCACCAAGTATTTCATTGGACCTAATTTCAAACGGAGAGGAGGAAGATATATTTTATGAAGCTGTACAAGCAGGACAGACTAAACATTGCTTATTCCAGGCGCATATTTAGATCCAAGTGGCCAGTGACGCTTGTCATAATGTTTTTCAGTGGCACGGCTATTCCACAGTCAGAGGAAGCAACAGTACTTCCTGAATCTTCCTTGCATAACCATTAACATGCCTATGACTTTTAGATCACCACAGATGTACTACTGATGAGTTTGGTAGTTTATGTCTTTAAGAAGAATAGCATATTGTCATATGTCTCCTAAAGGTGGACAGAATGGCCAATAGGAATGGAAGGCTTTACATTGCCATTGTGCAAGAGGACAGCTTTCAGACTTTTCTTTGAAGCATCAATAAAGAGATGCTAGTCAGACGCCTCATATGTCTGTGACAAGGCTTCAATCAATCCATTTATATCATAGTAGTAGCAGAGAGGTCCATTAACTTCGAAGAATCAAGTTAAATCACGATTTCGCTTTCTAAAGTAACTCACATTCACATTTTTCTCGAGTAAGAATTTTTCCTTTTGTCGAGATGCTAGAAGTTCTTCTTTCTCCTTTGACAGTGACAGGTCTCTCCCAAGATCATTCAAATCTTCCTGAGTAAGTAACTTTGGCTCAGTGTTAGCATCCTCATATTCAACATCCGCATCTAATGTGCATGCACCTTCAGTACTCCTATCATCACTGATATCATCAGGTACGAGGTCATCATCAAATGGAACTGGAATTGGCAAAGATACACTATGTGGAACTGGTCTGCATGCCGAATCCATGGTTGGATAAACAATTTGGTGCTTGTTCTTTGCATAAAACTCTTTGTTGGTCACACTGCAGCAATAGCAATCTTCGAGATGATCTCTGGGCTCTCTCCATATCATAGGAACATAGAAGGGCATTGAAGCTTTCTTTTTGTTAATGCATCACGTAATCCATTAGAGCAGGAAGTAAAAATTTGGTGTGGTGTCCATGCTTTATCTTGGTCAACTAGAAGGCAACTGACGGAGAGTTTTTACATTTTATTTATATCATTTGTGATAGTACGCTGCTGAGGTTTGGTTGTAAAATGCCCACATACCTAGATAATTTATCTGGATGATTTTTACACTCTCGAGGTATTGTTACTGTTTTGTGAAAATAATTGGAAGCCTCTTATGATTAACGCAGAAGGAGCAGCTTAGAAGATGCACATCACATGAGGAACCTGAAAGCATAAAACAGAATTATAAATAATTGCGCAAAATATGCATGCGGGTTACAAATGGAAATGAATTATTCTCTAACCAGCAAGAAATCACGAAACATCTAGTTTGCTCATCTTAACAGTACAATAACGATGCATGCAGTAGAGCAATACCAGTAATATACAATATTTTATAATCGCAGGCGGCCATTTTTTAATTTTTGGCATATCTCTTAAAATGGTACGTGCTAGAGCAAATCCGAAGTCAGATTCGGATTGAACATGGAAAATGCATTTAGAAAAGTATAGTAAGGTCTCTGATCAAAAATGTGTGTTGACCAGTGTTATTGATGATATAATAAATGACATAAACCAAGCTAAATTCAATAAAATGTATTATTTTATATTCAATAAAAATTCATGTTATTCATTTACACTCAATTTTTTTTATTATTCCATTAAATTTACCCCAAATAATTTTTTAAATAATTAGACATAAAAGTATTTAATTCTAAATTAAAAAACAAAAATAAAAGTTGTAAAATATTAATTTTGCTTCGTTACGCAAGATTTAGATACTGATTATTGATTATTATATTTCAAAAATAAATATAATAAGATCATTTTTTTCTGATAATTCAAATTTTAATATTTGTTTTTCTAGTTACATTCTTCTATAAATGTCTAAACACAAATCTATTTTCTATTTCTTCGGCGGTAATCCACTACCACCCAAAAAATCAAAACTAACTGAAGAAAAAATTCTGGACAAACAGCAAGAATATGAAGAGAAAAGTTGAAATCAGAACTTCTTATCAAAATAGAAAGAAGGGCGTCCTTGGCTTCTCTACTATGAAAAAGAATATGATGACATGTGTTCCTTTCAGCAAGAAAGGAGTTTCTCTTTGCATGTAAGAACAAATTTTTTAAAATATGAAAATATGGCTAAACATGAAAACTCAGAGGGGCATAAAATAAATTCATCAAAAAAGTTTGCTAAAAATGCAAAACCAGGAGAAATTAAAGCTGATCTGGCTTTTCTGTCAATGAACAGAAGTCGAATCAACAAATTCAGCTTTTTATTTCAAAATATCAACTACATTGGTCTACAGTGTAAACCTTACACCGAATTTGAAAAACTGTGTAAGCTTGACAAAACAAATAAAATGGATGTTGGAAAGCAATATCATACCAGAAAAACTGTAAAAGAATTTACTGAAGCCATTGCAATCAGTGAAAGACAAAAGTTAAAACATGGTTTTAAAGAGGGGGGTCTTCTTTTTCGTGTTGATGTCCGATGGATTAACAGATGTTTCAGCACTTAAAGAAGAGATTCTTTATTGTCGGTTTTCTCATAAAGGAGAAAGATTTGTCTACTTCTTTTGAATTCAAGCTGTGACAGAGGCAAATGCTGATGGAATAGTGGAAGCCATCAAGCAAATCATGAAAAGAAGAAAGTCACACTATCTGGTCTAGAATACTGATAGGAATTGCGGCTGATGGAGCCGCACTGATTATGATTAAAACAAATGGAGTTTTGCGTAAGTTAAAAGGAGATTCTCTGGGTCATCGCATTCAACTTTGTTTTGGAGACTCCTTGAAAAACACTGAATGTCATAATAAGTTGCTTCTCCTCCTAAAATCACTTAACATTATTCTAGAAAAAGTAAGCCCAAAATAAAGCCAAACTGAGAGAATATTTCGTTACCTTAAATAAAACGCCGATGAATCCCCAAAGAATTGGTGGAACGCGATGGTTGCAGCATCTTCAGAAGGCGATAGAAATTTTACTGAAAAGATTTTCGAGATTCGCACATCATCTTTCTAAGTAAAACTTTTGTTTAAAATAAGGCATATATTAAGATAATAAATTAAAATAAGATATATGTTATATATTTTATAGGTTACTGAAGACGAGAAAAACGGGACAAAACGCGAGAAGGCTAAAGGGATCACCAGGCTTTTTTAAAATTTATCGATCGTCAAGTGGGCTTCGTATCTTCAGATAGTTCTCAAACCACTCGTCAAGTTATTGCATAACTTGCAAACTCGTGGATTGCCTCTGGCAGGAGTGCATGGACTCCTTTCGTCAACAGCAACTGCGCTTCAAAAATACAAGAAGAGACTTCATCTTCAATGGTCTTTTCTGGTTACGAATATGCTGGCTTTGCCATCAACGGCTCATATTCTTCCTTCTTCAGTGCGTCAAACTCACTTATTGTTAACTTTCTGAAATCCTTTTTGATAGGCGAATAACATCCATGCAGAGAGAAGTCGTAGAAGTTACGAGTATTGCAGGCTTTGAAAACTGGAAAACCATGAAGGTAAACCTGCTATTGTCAAGTAAAAAAAAACAACTAAAAGTAAAGGTTCTTTGGGAACAAAAATTAACTACAAAATTTTACCTATCACGTGCAATTTTTCTTATTTCTGAAAGTTTAAGTGAAAGTATTTGTTCAAAATATTTGATATTCTCAAACCGTTAAAGGCAAAGCAGTACTTTCGGCCAGTAATTTTAGGGGTTGGACTCTGTATTGGTAATTGTATATTAAATTATTGATATTCAAAAACTGATAACGTCTGGTATGGATTAATTCTTCTAATATTTTACTATTGTAAGTGAGTGTTAACTTCGGTTATTAAACAATTACTTAGAATTGTAATATAAATATATTTATATATAAGGTTTAGAATATTTGGATATTAGATTATATTTTATTTTAAAGAAAATTTATTTTGGTGGAAATTTGAGATAAAATATTTTATGAATGATGATTGGTTAATATGAAATTAATATATCTATTTGAATATGTTTTTCCAGGTTTTGGGGACAAAGAAATTCACATCTTGCAAAATCATTTCTGTTGGTTTTTAGAATCATTCTACCGAGGTCGAATCTCAGATGAATGATCGATCCTTAAATCAAAGGTCTACGACAAGTCGTGGAAACCAAATCTTGAGACATTTACGTGGCGGGAACTGAATCGTAAGTATGGAGCAGTTATCAAATCTAATCCCTCTCACCTACATTCTACTTTCGCTTCCTGCTACCTACACCGATTATGAGCGTGGATTCTTTGGTGCGAAACGGATAAAAACTCCAAGCAGATGTAGTTTGAACTCTTCTTCTCTTGACAATCCAATGATTGTCAAGATGTCCTCAGCTTCGACCCTCAAAAACCAATAGGAATATGGCTGAATCTAAAGAGTCGAAGATTTGGAAAATTCAACGGGGATGAAGTAGAAGACAGTGAAGAGAGTAACGACTGTGAGAGTTTCAGGGAAAGTAGCGATGATGCTGTAGGTGTAAGTGTGAATGTTTAACATTAGTTTCAAGAAATTATATTAGAATTAGAAAAACACGTTTCCTGTTTACCTATTTTCATTTTTGCGGGCGATTGAAAATTTCAAAGGGTACCCTTTAAATTTTTTCTCCCGAAGGGCAAGGGAGCTTTTGACACTAAATCCAGGGTTGCTGACACACTTTGGCATATACCCATGCATTCCAGTTCTAGTAGCTATGTATGAGCTATGTAGATTCTAGCAGCTTCCGCGAACATAAATCTTGTAAAATTGGAATTCTAAAAGAATGATGTATAAAAAATCACTTTTGTTCGGTTGGAGTCATTTCGCAACGCAACTTTGTTGTATTATATGTCATTCAACCACCCAATGACTTTAAAACTCATTTATGTCGCGTCGTAACTTCAGTTTCCTAGAGGCTGTTAAATTATCGGACTTCTCTTACAGAGTTACAAATCAGCAATTTTGAAGTCCCATTATCCTAGGATTTAGGGTGACAAAAGTTGAACATACTGTCATGGACAACCCTGATGGATTTATAATTTCTACTGAATGCGTGAGGAGGGGGGATTGTCAGCTGGAACATTATTACAACTCTTGACACCATTCATATGTTTTGCCACACCTGTGAGGCATAAGGGAAGTCATATTTTATTAGTAGGAAAAAGAAAACATCGTATGCATATTTTTTGTTTAAACTTCGAGAAACTTTCAGTTTCATTCTTGGGTTGTTGTAGACAGATTGGAACAAATAAGTTTAAACTTTAGCAATTTAACGTTCGAATTAAGCACAGCGAAGGTGCTGGATTTTTTAAAAAATATGCATATTTATTATTCATTGTGATTTTATAGCATCATATAAATGAAAGCGATGATTACCTCTGCAAATTGGCCCATTCTTCCAGCTTGAATCGGGCAAACATTAAAAGACCTGACGAACAAGTCTTTCGAGAAGAATTGCTAAATTGTAATGAATATTTAGGCCAAATCATCTTTAGAAAGAAAACTTAATGAAGATCAGGTAAGAAAGATGAAATAGCTTGAAAAATCGTAATGGCAGACCTAAATGATTTTTCTGCTTATCTCTACTGTATAGGTTTTAGGCAAAGAATAAAATTGCACTCTGATCAGACAAAAAAAAATAATTGTAAGGAGTACTCGAGTAGTAATAAGGTGATTCAATTCGGTTAAAAAAAAGCATGCTAGTAAAAACATGGTGTATTAAGACAAGTGAAAATGCGTTGATAGTACATGAGAAACACCAAAAAAAAGCATGCTAGTAAAAACCTGGTGTATTAAGACAAGTAAAAATGCGTTGATAGTACATGATAAAGACCAAAAACAAAGCATGTTAGTAAAAACCTGGTGTAGTTAAGACAAGTGAAAATGCGTGATAGTACATGAAAAAGACCAAAAAAAGAGCATGCTAGTTAAACTTGGTGTAGTTAAGACAAGTGAAAATGAGTTGATAGTACATGAAAAAGACCAAAAAAACTCAGATAAGACAAAAGTTGTGAGTATAGAATTATAGAAGTAAGATTGTTAAAAACTATTAGATCCACTCTATGGTTTCTTGCAGGTTTAAGAAAGATATGGGGGGTCTTCAGAAGATTTCCCAGGTAGCACACTGGTACCTTCCGGTACAGATTATCCCGGGAGGCTTTGAATACGCCGTCACGGTCAAACGACTCTTAAACTTAAGCTAAAATCACAAAAGCATCTCCAGCAGAAAGTTCGTAAGAAGAGATTTGCAAAGAAGATGGTGGAAATAGAGAAAGTGAAAGCACGCGGATGAGAGGAAGATAAATAGCCGGTGATCTTCCTAACGATATTAAGACTAGGAAGGCGCGTGATTGGATAAACGTCTAGTAAAGGTCTCTCTTCAGGAATAACTGTCATCCTTGATTTTGTTTACTCGTGTTTATTTTGCTCCTTATTTATTCGTATTTTGTCTTTTCTCCATTCCCTTTCAGAAATAGCAACAATGAGGGAGAAGTTAGAGAGAGATGTATTTACGCAATCCAAGACCTGGGCATAGATCTGCATTAATAGGAACAAGGGCAACATAACTAAGTCGCGTGTTCTCATTTATTCTGACTGATGACCTTCAAAACTTTCAACATGTGGGTCAATCTGAATAAAAATTCCCTGACTAACCTTAGGAAGACATTGGCAATTATATCATTCGAAAAAGAATGTAAAACAACATAAAGGTTTCAAATTTAATTAGAATCGGCCGAATAGTTACGATGTTATTGCAAAATAACTCATTGAAAAGTAAAATGGTTACCATCTACGGACTTACCAACGGACCGAAATAATAAGTTATACGAGTTGCATCACGCGACTAAAAAAGATATAGAGATTCCTTAGGTCGATTTGACCTTGTAAGTGGGCGTAAATTGATCTGGCTTCTTTGTAGAGTTGATGTAGGTTTTTTTATCGAAATCCATTTTGCGTCTTCTATTGTTTAATAATTATGTTTTTTTTATATTTTATGTTATCTCAGTTTTCCCTCTCTTTTTCACGTCTTGACATTCCATCCCTGTATAGACACAACGACGCGTGGAAGAGGATGTTGTCACATTACAATACTAAAAATGAAGTGTGTAAAGAAGCGAGATGGTTAAATACAAAGCAGAGGACAGAAGGGTTATGCCCACATTAAGTGCTGAACCTTATTTGGGCCTGGATAGCTTTTGCAGATGTTCAAACTTCTTATGGTGAACAATCTGGTATGCATCTCTACTTGGGTTGTTTGAGTTAACCTGCACCATTTTATTATAAGATAAATAATCTATAAACTTATGGCTCCCAAAACAGTAATTGAATATATTCCTTACAATCTTTAGCATTTTTCCATATTACTTCCTATTTTACATCAATATATGTACCTTAACCTATATTAGGTTAGTTTGACACTTCCAACAATATTTGTAATTAATAGAAGCGAAAATAAAAAAAAATATCATGTTGCTTCCCATTGAAAAACTCTATTGCTTCCAAATGGATTTGGGAAGTAATAATTTAAAATGATCCAAGAAGTTTCATCACCTACAGTTATGTGGAAAGCAGAAATTTAACCCGATTTTAAATTCATCTGTAATTTCGTATCCAGTAAGTGTCAGAGATCAGAGAGAGAGAGAGTGAAAGATATGCGCTGCCGTGCCTTCAATGGAGAGAGAGACAACAGACACCTGGTCGACCATTTTTGTCTGCACTAATGGAAGTGCGAAATCATGAGACGAAGTGGTCGCCTGAAAGCCTGCCATCGCAGAAAGCCGCGAAAGGTTTGAGAGACCAAAAGGTCCCATCAGGAGTCAGACAAAGTTTCGCCTCGCCGACTTAGGAACCTTCTCGCGATCGTGCTAATCGGGCAAGACTACTTTCGCTTGCCAATACGTTCGATCCGGGAAGCCTCGCCTTCGGACGGAGGGGGAAAACACAATTTTACCCAACTATAAATCCTCCGGCGCCAGAGATGGAAGTGAGTATCCGCCGCCTGCCCGCCCCGTCAGTATCCTTGGCATGCCCTCCCGCCAGTACCCTATTCGCATCCCGTTGTAATCCGCACAATTCTCGCAAAACCCCTTAAGCTCCGGGTACTCTCGATTAATTTGCATGAGTATACCCCGTACTCGTTCTACCCGATCCTCGAAATCAACGCGTCCAGTCTCAATTTGTGTTCTAACTCGACATCAAGATCTAAGTTCATCTCGTAATAGTAAAATAGTCATTTTCAAGAGACTATAATTTGAACTTTGCGCCAAGGCAAGGAATTACTCCCTCGGACCAAATCTCCGAGGAAACAACAACGTGGAACTCCCCTGTGCAAGTTTTCTCTCTACTACCCCCCCTCCCCTCCCATCCCCGTGTAAGCCTCCATCGTCGGCTTCGTATATGCTCAAGGTCATTCGAGCGACCTTAGGTCAATATCGTTCATTTGTTTGTACGGCGACGGTTCACGCCCAGCCTCTCCCCTCCCCCCCTTTTAGCCGATGAGACTCGTGTACATCTAATGTGTATATAGCTTTTTTTGAAATTCCTTTTAACCTTGTAAAAGTATATTCATTTGCATATTAGTAAAGAAATTTTTGTACCCGTTTTTCTATTGTACCTGAACCTACAAAATAGTTGACTATTTGGTTAACCTATATTTATTTAATTTGCACCCTGCTCGTATTATAAATCTCCCACGCACATAGCCGTCATTGACCTCGGCTGAGAAACACAGAAAAGGTTACCTTGACCCTATTCTACGACAAAGAGGTTCAAACTCGTATTGGCATTAAGCAATCTCCTAACAATCAGTTTAAATATTTACAACATAAAATAATCGGTTAAAATCATTCATCATGTTTATACAATAGAAATGAAATAATTATTAAAGGTTGTAACCGTTTACTAGGTCATAGATTTTGAGTTATTTTAGTTAGGCTAGAGTTAACGATGTCTTCATGAATTAATTCCTTATCATTTTTTCTTTCCGTTTTTTCTTCAATGTCTCATTGTCTTTTTTTCTTTCAGGTACCCTTTATGATTTGAAAAGGTGTACATCGTGCGTTTGTAGTTGAAGTGTTTATTAAGAATGGTGAATTGTGACTGTGAATTGTTTTTCGCATTCACTTAAAGTTAGGTCGAAATGATGCAGTTCCAAACCGAAAATCCATAACACTATGGATTAAAAATTTAAGGACGGCAGGCTCAGTGATAAAAAAATATCTATCTGGATGTCCTTGAAGCGTTCGAACTCCTTGAAATATCACGAAATGTGAGAAATTCTGTTTTGATTTCACCTACAAGTTCAGCTAATAAACATGCACCTAGGACACTACGCTGCGTGACACCCTCTTCCTTCCCTATTGGGCTATGGAGAGCTCACGTCACCCTTACGCAGAATCAACGATCTTATAGAAATTCAGAAATAAAATTAGGAGGCGTCCCCTCTCCCCTATCGTGTCGAGATTTTCCATGATAGCACATCACCATTTGGTTTCATAGACTTTATCCAGATCGAAAAACGCGTTGAGGGAGTGACGTGTACGAAGGAAGGTCGCGAAGATAGCATTTTCAATTCGGAGTAGTGTATCCAACGTGGAGTGAAATTTGCTTAAAATGCACTGTGCAGAATACTGATGGTCTCCGCTGCCCAGAAAGAAGCCCAATCTAACATTTACCATTTTCTCCATCAACGTATACACTTAGGAGGCTAGAAAAATTGAGAGGAAACCGATTGGCAAAAAGAGGGCACATTAGCCATTCGCCAGAAGTCTGAGACGATACCCTCTCTCCAGATACTGTTGAACAAATCTTAAATATATGCCATGCCACTATCAGCAAGTGTCAAAGCATGTCATAAGGAACATCTATCGGACAAACGGCGGTGTCCGCTCATGAAGTGAGAATAGAACGTAACTCACTCAACGGAAACCTATCGTTAAAGTGTTCTCCTCCTCTGGCTGTAACATCCAGTCGGCGGCCTTCAGTGACATCACGGCGGGGAAGGAATGTGATAGAAGAGCATCTTAGGTAGAGACTGTTGAAAAAAATGATCGCGAAAGTCTCCACCACGGACGTGGGATTCAAACTTGCGGTCGCTTTCTCCTGAAGAACGAGACGGGATTCTGCAAGAGCTTGTCTCGAATCATTTTGACTCAGTGCCACATCTCTGAAACAAGGGTCTTTCCGTTAACTGAAGAAACGCATGCGTTAACTGAAAAAGCGGCGGGCGTGGTTCTAAATTTATTGTAACTTATCTCTAGCCTAGCTCGAGGAAATTCACAGATAATCAAATCTTCCGACCAGCGCTTATAGCGCATGTAGGCATATAGGTTCTGTCTGGGGCGGTCTCACACTCAGGTGACTACCAAGGAAGCGAACAGCGTGAAAAACAACCAGAAGAAGGAATAATAATTAGGTTGACGGCAATGAGAGTGCTGGAGAAGAATTCAACGGCCTTATTCACAAACGGTAACTACTCGACTGCGGCTGATAAATCAGTAATTTTCTGACTTGCAGGCCATCGCGCCCACTCCAAGCACCACTGAGGCGGTCTTCAGGCGGCAATGTCTCGAAAAATTATAGTTGGATGGGAAAGTGGTCACTACCATGAAGGACATAGACTACCACCGATGCGATTTATCAGGTAGCAGCGGCCCAAACCTTATAGTTGAATAGGCAATTTTTCGACCATGAAGGCCATCGACTAACTCCAACCCAAAATCTGTCTGTGCATTTGTAGAACACATGTACATTGATGCAGGAAAATAAGGCAGTTCTCGGGTTGTGGTTTGTAAACACATCCTCATTAAGATATCCATCGACACCTCGTCAATCATTTCAAAAAAGGATCTTACTCTTGGAGTTGAACATGTAGTGTACTTCCGATCCAGGTGTAGATGTCATCCGCTGCCTGAAAATAGGTAGTCAAACGAATATAAGAACGGATGAATCATACTGGGTGTTAATCGCGGATCTTCTTACCCGATCCACCCTGGTGCTCTATCCGTCTCCCCTCCACACATTCAAACCTCTTCGATGCCTTCATTCCCATAAGTGAATTCGCGGAACACCTAAAAATCATTTTGAAGAATTGCGCCCACGACATCGCGCAAGCTCCATCAAGATCAGTAAGTACACATTACTAATGATCTCTAAACTTGCACTCAGGTTTTCGTTATAAACATAAGAGACTCCTCCCAAATCCCTCATTTAATTTAATGTCCCTTTTCCAGTCAAAGTCCAGAGACGACACTAATATATGTTTTTTGTATGTTCAAAGGATCCGATTACCATCGCGGTCTATATTCAGAAGCCAGCTATGCTTCCATCAAATACCTTAAGGACCACAAGTTCCATTCTGAGGCGTATGTTACCGCAAAAGCAGGTAGAGCAGTTACAATTTGCGACCAGATAGCTAGTCAGATTTAGCTTACAGGATATTCCCACAAGGTACTTGCATACTTATCTCATGGAGTCAACCACAAAAATTTAATTTCTTTCCTGATCGGATTTGCCCCTTAATATATCAGGAGAATAGCATATGTCGGAGCAGCTGTTTTTGCTATCAACCGGATGATGGCGACACTTGGCAAGCTTATGCCACTCAAGCCTATATAGTGGCACTGAGAAGAGATGGGAATCGTATTATGGTGTGGATTGCTACTTTAGATAATTTAAATAATTCACGATTTTTCTATATCCTATAGATTTGCTATAAACATAAGTATTTATGTTAATGAAATTTATATGGTAATTATCGATTCTAAGTTTTAATGAGGCTTTTATTAGATCTTGAGCCGTAACAAGAAGTTAATTAGGTCGTTTAAAGCTTCGAAATTAGAGTCTTTATTCTTTTTGATCAGAGCCACAATCCGGAAGAAATTTACATTTAGAACCAATCTTGCCCTGCCCTGTATTCTGGGCCTGTATAAGAGATTTACGTTAAGAGAAAATAATGAGATTTTTTTTGTATGCGAGAATTATATTAATAATCAACTATGGTTTAGCCTGTATGCGGGATCTGTTTGAGAAATTAATATTTATGAAGCAATCATGATTTGACTTTTATGGGAGGCCTGTATACGAGGTTTACATTAAGAACCAATCGTGAACTGTAAAGTATAAAGAATATAAGTTAAGAACAATTCATACTCTGGCTTGTATGCGGGATTTGCATTGAGAACTATACCTGATTTGGTGAGTATACGGGATTTCAATTAAGGAGCAATCATGCTATGGCCTGTGTACAGGAAATGTGTGCGGAATTTAAATTTAGAACTGAGTATCCTCTATAGTGCATGGGAAATCTTTAAGCGGTACTTACACTAAGAACACTTATGCTCTGGCTTGTATGTAAGATTTCCATTATAAACCAATCATGCCCTGACCTGCATCGCGGGTTTACTCAAAGGAAACTTAATGCTCTCGAATGATGCGGGATTTACATTAGAAAAATTATCCTCCAGCATGTATGCGGTGTCTCAATGGATGATTTGTATTAGAAACCATTCGCGCTCAGACATGTGTGCATTGTCTCTATAAGGAATTGAAGCTTTGAACCACAATGACCTGGGCTGTATGCAGTCTTAGATCTGGAATAAAATTTAAAAACTTATATGCTCTGACTAGTATTTGAGGCATGTATGCGGGATTAATATTAAAAACAATCATGCAGTAGGGCTGTATGAAGGAATTAAAATTAGAAACCAATCATGCACTAGCCTGTATACGAGATTGATATTAAGAGCACTAAGGATTTCTGTATGCATGGCTTATATGCTAACTTTTTATTATAATTTTCATCATCTAGCCTGTAGGCGTGATTTACCTTAAAGAGAATCATCTTCTGTCCTGTTTGGTGGCCTGCGTCCAGAATAAAAATTAACAAACATTCATGGTCTTGCCTGTATTCGGGGTCTGTATAATAAATAAAATTTAATATCCATTTATGCTCTGGCCTGCCGACGGAATTTACATTAAAATCAAGTTATAACATGGCTTGTATGCAGGATTTACGTTTAGAATCAATCCTGATCTGGCCCTTATACGATCTCTTTATGCGGAATTTACATTAAGAGCCAATAATGGTATGGCTAGCATGAGTGAGTTACCGGCAAGATTTACATTAAAAACCAATCATGGTTTAGTTTATAAATTAGGTATGTGTCGTGGTATAGCAATGACCGAGTAGTGGTATATACGTAGGTTTAGGTTTGTTACGTACTTGAATAACTTCTTGATTCCGTTTTCTCTAAGAGTGCTCTATTTTATTATTAAATTATTTTAATCTATGAGGATTTCTAGTGCTATGCTCAGCGTTTCGAGGATTGAATTAAATACTTCTAAGAAAAATTTATCTTTAATTACAACATGAAACAAAGTGAAATCTAAAAATACAAACTATACAGCCATGAATTAAACGAGTTTAAGTGAGACTTACTAATCTAACCAAATGAATATCAAGTAATGGTTGACCCAAAGCTCACTTTAATATTGGACGTTAATTGACCTTCAAAAATAATGGAATTTCTTTACCTTTAAAACAACCACACGTGACTACGACTGGATACTGACCTAGGCCTTGAATTTTTATGTAGACGAACGAATCTTTTTTGCAGTCAGACGCGTGGACACGTTCACAGGCACCCCAGCTGTTTGGCTGGTGCAGGGACAGCCTTGAATAAACAGGTGATTTCGGTGAGGGCGACGGATGGTATTAAGCACGTTGTCTTAGTTAGATGATTTCAACAACGGGACCGGGAAAGTATGCTTCTTCCAATCTTCTGGTTAATCTTGGAATGATTCGCACTAACCAGCGATGAGCGAACAAGTCAATCTTTTGACGAATGGGGAGTGTTTGAGGGAGTTCACTTTGGGGTATTCCTCAATGGTGAGGACTATCTCTGGATTTTGTTGTAAACCGGAATAGGGGCTTTCTCAGATGAGAGATGATTGAGCTGGTTTCTTAATACAAGCTAAACTAAATTTCGGTGTGACCACCAGGAACTGGCTCAGCATGAGCTTCTTCTGTGTTCCTTTCGTTGATTGCCGGACGCTTTCGTCGGCCTTCGTCCTCTCAATCACTAACTCGATCTCTCTCAAGACGAGATGCTATTTCTTGGTGTGGCCACTAGGAACTGGCTCAGGATAAGCTTCTTCTCTGCCCCTTTTTTTGATTGCCGGGCACTCTAGCCGGACTTCGTCGTCTTGATCGCTAACTCGATCTTCATCGTTCTTCTTCAGTTATCCGCCTATATAATTCACCACCCCACTGAAGGGAAGGGGATGGAGGGGGGTGAGATCTTAAGAATTAAGCCTCTCTCCTCTAACGGCTCTTCTCCGAGCGTCTTTCACTTAGCCCTAAAAGCATCTGCTAGCTTTTGGTCGCTGCTCCTCTAATTTCGTATATGACGCGAAATTGGATCCCAACTCTTAGGGGAAATATTACAGTTTTAACCAATGTTATGCTCGCCCGCCCAGAAATCTGATGATTCGTGCATCTCGTGGTTGTGGGAGGCCTTTATGGTGGTCCGCGAGGCGAGGGGAGAGATGGGGGAGGGGTAAGTAATCGGGTTACGCTGCCAAATGCCAGGACGTTATGGTGACGGAACAGGGCCTCTGTTTTTACGGTGGGATATCGATTTCCCTACAGCATGGGTCTCAGCGTTTACGCTAAGACTCAATTGTGCCTGCTATGTATTCGAGAGAAAATTAAAAAGCAATCAAACTCGGGGGTATCTTCGAAATTTACATAAACACCAAGCATGGTCCGCCCTGCATCCGAGACACGTTAGCAGGATTTTCATAAGAACTAATCCTTGTCTTGCCTGTATGCAGTATTTACATAAATAACCAATACTGCTCAACTCTGATCATGATGTGAGATTTTCATTAATAACCACTTATTATCTGCTATATTATCCACTTATGTAGGATGTAGTTGCAATATGAACGAATCATGGTATGGTCTGTATGCGGAACCTGTTTGAAGGATTTACATTAAGAATCAATCATGTTCTGGCTTTATTTCGGGATTTACATTAAGATCCATTCATGGTCTGGTCTGTAGTTTAGGCCTGTATGCGGTATTTAAATTAAGAACTAATCATATCCTGGCTTTTGTGCAAGATTTACCTTAAAAACCAATCATTACCAGTTAGCGGTGCTTCTATGGATCATTTTCATTTTGAAACGGATAAAGCTTTGGCCTGTTTGCGTTATTTACATAATTAACCCCCTTCCTGATCTGGCCCCTATGCGGGTCTTGTATGCAGGATTTACATTAAGAAATACTGTGAGATTTATATCAAGAACCCACCTTAAACTGTCTTCTATTTGGGTCATGTCTGCGAGATTTAAATTGAGAACGTTTGATAGGTTAGCCTGTAAGTGTGGCCTGTATGCCGGACTTCCATTAAGAATACTCATTGTCTCCCTTGTCTGCGGGATCTAAATTAATAATTGATCTTTCGCTGGCATGTATGCGGGATCTACTTTAAGAACCAATCATAGTCTGTCTTATATGCGTTATTTACCTTAAAAAACACTCATGTTATATCTGTATGCGTTATTTTCATTAATAACCCTTTCATGATCTGTATTTTGGATTCACATTAATAACCATTCATGATCTGGCCTGCATGCTGCCTTTAATTTGAGGACCAATCGTTCTCTGTCCTGTATGCGGGATCAAATTTAATATTGAATAGCAGGTCTGTATCCGAGTAGTGTATGCAGGATTCACATTAATAGCCAATAACGGTCTAAGCTTGATGATCAATTTATCAGAGCAACTAATTAGGGTATTGCCGTTATTTATGAAAGGGAAACCAGAGCCGTAGTCTATTATGGGTAGTAGAAGTAGGTACCCAATGAAAGGGGATGAATATCTAGTAGTGGAAAGGGCGCATATAAGGAACAGAGGCACGCACCAGCTTCCCCTAGAGCTGGACCAAGAGTGGAGGTTCCCTCTGTGTCAGGTTTAGCCTTGTGGACAATGAGCCCGGAGTACGTGCTGATCTCCTAGGTAAAAATGAGGCTACCTCAGTGTCCGCACTAGGAATGTGAGCTAGTTTTTCTCTCTATGTTTCAGTGTCAGTAGGGTGTTTCGCCACAATATACAATATCGACCTTCTTGTGGGTTCACAGAAGGTTGAAGGAATATTCGAAAATAAATAACTGAAAATGTAGTGCTGAGAAGGATTGATGGGGTAGCACAACACTTCCCCTGGCTTTATCAGGAAGCTCAATTTAACCGGAGTACGTGCTGATCTCCTAGGTAAAATGAGGCTACCTCAGTGTCCGCACTAGGAATGTGAGCTAGTTTTTCTCTCTATGTTTCAGTGTCAGTAGGGTGTTTCGCCACAATATACAATATCGACCTTCTTGTGGGTTCACAGAAGGTTGAAGGAATATTCGAAAATAAATAACTGAAAATGTAGTGCTGAGAAGGATTGATGGGGTAGCACAAAACTTCCCCTGGATTTATCAGGGAGCTCAATTTAACCTAGTGGACAGCTTCTCTAACTTTCATTCTCGCCGGGAAGACGTGCGACTTGATCAAGTACCAAGTGTAACACGCTACATAAGGTAACCTCCTACGAGGTGTGAGAGTTAGATTGTGTGTGTGTGAAAGATAGAGAGCTTGTGTGTTAGAGAGAGAAAGTGAGAGGGCGCTTTAACTCCCATATGTTTAAATTATAACCATCATATTTATTATACTTAAAAAATAAAAAAATAGCATAGTAAATCAATTAAAATAAACTCTTTGTTGTTATCAAATTCGGAAAATTAAAATAAACTCTTTGTTGTAAAATTCGGAAAATTATTATGATCCCTCGTAGACACTTGATTTAAATCCGAAAGAAGAACTTAAAAGATCTTTGCAGCCCCTGAAAATTTTGAACTTTGGGGCATTTTTTTGGCAGTATAAATTTTAGGGAACAGCAGAGATATTTTTAAAAGCTAGTTGATGAATGGTTTGATGGTAGAAAATGTGATTCTTATTTAAAGCTCTACAAGAACGCGGACTCTTTGGAAAATAGGGAAGTTCTCTAGTTTGTTCCTGAGGACAATAACAAGATCTGCTTAGTAATTATAATGCTAAAAGAGGATGGACAATTGTTTCAATATCCTATTATACATCTAGATCCCCCTTGAGTTCTCTATCAGTCAATCTGGATCTAAAAAAAAACAGTCTTCTATGTAAAGAATTATATACATATTATCTTATTAAAAAGAGCTCCATAAACTTCTTCTTACACGAGGCAAAATTAAACTGTTCAAACTTATTAAAATAGTGTCCTTACTGTAATTATAAGATTTAAAATTGGTTGACAGAAAATAGGCTATTAATAGGATATAACGTTAGGAAAATGCATAATTAACATTTTGCCAATGAAAATAAAACCAATAATTAAATATATGTGCACGGCTTCCATGCAAAAAAAAAAACAGATTGGATATACACAAAGACTCTGAAAACTCAGAAAAGCGATATTTTAACGTTTCGGTCATATGACATATGAGAACTGCGGACGTGGTTTGTGGTTATTAATGGAATGAAATCGAGAAAGAAGAAAGGGAATCGATGATAAATGAGCATTAACAAAGGTGGAGAGGTGTTTTCTATATAAGGTTTCTAACATTCTGAAGGTATTAGAGCTCTTGCGTGAATTTAAGATTAAAAAATCATAACCTCATAATACCCTTCGAATATTACATACGTTATATAGATAGCAAGCACCTCTGCCACAGTTTAAATACGGATATTTTAATAGTATGAGTAGCATTATTGGTAACTTTTGATTGCCCTTTTGATTAATTGTATTATTAATGATAGTTTATAAAATGCAAGAAAAGCAGAGCACAACTTTTAATAGAAAAGCAATGCAAGTTTGAGTTAAATGAACGCTTTCCTTAGGGCCATTACGAAGCTATATTTAATTACTCTGATCGTGAACTGAGACATTTTAAATTAGAATTGTTATGTATAAAGGCCGTTAGTTTTCGTATCCATTATGGAAAATTAATTTTTCATTTCTCATTTAAATCCACTTTCTATTATTGAACACCGCTTAAGGATTTATTTTATAGAAGTCGCTGAGATTAATGTTAGTCCACTCACAATGGACAGATAGTTTCTTTATTTCCCAACCTGCCCCAAGAGGAAACACTCGATATCTACACTAACCCTCTTTGTAAGGATTCATTCTCCCATTTTCGGTCTGGGGATCGTTAGTATACACAAGCTCCTTTAAATTGTTACTAAGGATTATATTTTTATATTTACTGAAAATTAATTCAAGCGAATAAACTGATTGTCATAGGAAATCCATTTGAAGCCCAAACTATCTTTTCTTTATATGAGGAAATTTGGTTAATGGAATGTTTATCTCTTTTCAAATCCGTGTATTATTATTTGCATCCTAAGATCACGTTTCAATTTTTTGACAATATCTAAGATTTCAGTTAATAAAACTCAATTCCTGACTTTTAAAAGTTGTAACTTTTATCTTTTCCGTGTTCTCTTGAAACGTGTTGATTGGTATTAGATTATCCACAGGGAAAACGCCCAGGAAATGAAGGTTTCTTTTCGCTATTCATTTTTTCCCACTATAAATAGAGTTTCTAATAAATTTAAACAGGTACCGTGATTAAATATGGAATTTACTGAATGTATTCGAGAACATAATGGATGTTATAAAATTGTAAAAAATAGTTATATTTTAGACAACTTGGACCGTTATAATTACGCTGTACAACAAATTTCAGTGTCAAGAACAAAACAGATCTCATGTGAATTTTATTATGCAATTGATATCAATTTCCACGATACCATCAATGTATTTTGCTCCCAAAGTCAGATTAAATGTGTTCATTGTAATTAATTCATGAATATATAATGAATCAGCATGTTTGTTAGCATTATATAATCTATTACCCTACATTTTAGTATTTACTTCTTCGTTTGTAAGACGTCTCAGGTGTGTCACGCTTCAGGTTCCAGCAGAAGTCCGCCAGCATAGCAGGGCTCCATTTTTCCTTATACCTGTTCTCCATTGGCGCTATATTTTGATTCTACATTCTCTGGGAAGGACATATGAGAAGGAAGAAAATGTATCTTTAGTGACATATTGTATCACATTCTTATAAGTGTTTATGTTAGGCCCCCAAACATTTGTTTATTTAGTCTTGTAATTTAATATTGAAGTGATGTCCTGATCATTCAGCCTTAAGATAATCAGATTCTTATAAGTGTTTATGTTGCCCCTCTAATCATTTGTTTATTTAGTCCTGTAATTTAATGTTGAAGTGATCCTGATTATTTAGCCTTAAGATAATGCTTTATAATAATCATTTGTTTATTTAATCTTGGGTGGATGAGCTAAATGATAGACAATGGCAAACTAGGAACGTTATGGCTTTTGTCATGATGGGTGATATTGGGGTGGTGCCATAGCCTTTGCACAAAGGTCTTCCAGTACCCTTGTTTCATCCATCCCTGTTGTTATAGTGCTATACAGCATGCGTTACTTCTCTTTCCTATTCTGTCTTACAATTTCCTGTTTTTTCTCAAGGTGGTTCTAGCAGGCTAATGAAGAAGACTAGATTGTCTAGTGGATTTTCCAGGAGGTTTTCTTTCTCTGATTCTCTTTGTTTTCTTCGTTAAAAATCCATTGCTACTGGTTCCCTTTAAATATGGCGTCTTTAAGGGTTTTTGTTTACCTTGCTCAGATGTGATGGCTCCATCTGAGTGGACCTTTTATTTCCATCTCATTTACCTTCCTGATGGGAATTAATTCTTTTCATCAAACCTTAATTTTATTTTTACTCGTCCTATTGGCTAGTGATGTTGAGTTGAATTCTCGTCCACAGAGGCTGCTTGCTAAAAGTTGCCGTATACTATTCAAATATCCGTGGACTTCATAAGAATCTCAAAGATCTTACGATGGCTGCTACCAATCATGACATAATTTTCTGTTTTGAAACTCTGGTTTCCAACCATAGAAATACTTCAGACCTGCTTATACCAAATTTTAATAAGCCTGCTCATATACAAAGGACTCTTTTCCTCGAGCCCCTGGTATGTTTGTTTACATTAGATCTGGTTATAGTGCACAACACTTAACCAGATTTTTCTGCCATTGCCATGAGATGCAACTTGTAAAAGTGTCCAGCTAATATCATAACCATTACATTTTTGGACTTTATAGAAACCCTGATGCCTGATGCCTCAATACAGTCTGTTGATGTAATGGTACCCTTTATTTTTGTAAGAGACTTAAACGCTCATCATCAAGATTGGTTGGGATCTGTATCACCATCCAATCGAAATGGTCTTGCAGCTCTGGATTTCTCTAACTTGTCTGGCTGCGAACAGCTGATTCAGGGTCATACACACAACTTTAGGGAATTGCCTGAATATTGTCTTGAGTGACATACCAGGAGTTGTCGAGGCTTCTGTTCTCGCTCCCATAAGTACCTCTGATCATAATGCCATCCACTGCAAAATTCGTCTTCAATTCACTGTTCCTGGCATAACGATCTCCCGTCAGGTATATGTCAAATCTAGAGTCAATTGAGACAATGGATGCATGGAAGTTGACCGTATTCAGTGGAATACTATTTTTAATTCTACTGACCCAGTATTAGCTCTGAATACTTGTCTTCTTAATATTATACATAGAAGGGTTCCATCAAAAATAATTAACTCCCGTGTCAAAGATAAAGCTTGGTTTGACAATGATTGCAAGTGTGCCTTTGATGATAAACAGGCTGCTTACCACTTGTGGAGACGCAATCGAAGCCAGTTGCTTTGGGATAACTATGTTGCTCTTAGAGCTGAGGCTCATAGAATTTATAATGCTGCTGACGCTGCTTATAATTCTCATTTACAGGATGTTCTTGCTAGAGCTACTCAGCCACACAAATGGTGGGGGTCTCTTAAGTCTTCATTGTTTGGTGTGGACTCGGGTATGCCTCCACTACGTGAACCTGATGGTTCCATGCCTGTTGAGCCCTTAAATAAAGCTAATTTGCTCTCTTTTACCTTTATAAACAAACAGAAGGATCAAGAGTTATCGCTTCTCTTGACTTGTTTCCCCTTTCCTCAGTTGAAATAAGTTGCCTTTAAATCAACTGAGCTTAAAAAGTATTTTCTTGATCTGGATACTTATGGTGGGACGGACCCGGATGGCTTTTCCCCGCTTTTCTTCAAGGAGATCGCGCCAATTTTGGCACCTAAATTGGCTGTTATATTTGGGTTGATTCTAAAGACCGGTTCTTTTCCTTTTTGTTGGCGTAAAGCCAGCATTAATCCCATTCCAAAGGGAGCATCTGCTTTAACTTTATCATATGAATACCGTCCCATCTCAATCACACCTATCTTATCTAAGATCTTTGAGAGGCTCCTTGCTAAACGATTGACCCTGTATTGTAACAAAATCGGTGTGATAGCTGATTCACAATTTGAGTTCCGCAAGAGTTTAGGAACTTGCGATGCACTCCTAACACTGACCCATGACCTTCAGTCCTCTTTGGACCGTGGGCATGAGTCGCGTGTTGTAGTTATTGATTTCAGTTCAACCTACGACATTGTTAATCATAAGGCTCTAATTTCTAAACTACAAATTTATGGTATTGGTGGAAGACTTTTTAATATTTTCAAGAATTTTTGACAAATAGATCCTAGCGTGTTTTTCTTTATGGGATCTATTCTGCTTCTGTGCCTGTGGTCTCAGGCGTTCCACAAGGGAGCGTTCTTGGTCTCTTATTTTTTAGAATTTTCACCTCTGACTTGGGCATTAACCTTGAAAATAAAAAGATATGTATGCAGATGACATAACTTTGTACTCCTCAATTCGGTCTCCATGTAACAGAGGAGAAGTTGCAGCATCTCTAAATAAGATTTAGCCAAGATTACCTCTTGGTGTCAACTTTGGGCCATGAAGCCTAATGCTAATAAGGCGCATTCTTTCACCATTAGTAGATCCCGTACACTGGATCCAGCTCATCTCAGTTTGTATATATCAGGTGAACTTATTTAGGAAATAGATGATTTACGTCTTCTTGGAGTAATTCTTGACTCGAAGCTAACTTTTGAGAAGCACATTCGTTTCCTCAATTTCACAGAAGACTGGATTACTTGGTAAGTGTTACAGAAATTTTGCTTTTGACTCTACAGTTATTAAGTCTTTTTATGCCTTCATTCTGCCTCATTTTGAATATTGTGCTCATGTTTGGATTTCTGCTGCTAATTGCCATCTCAAGTTGTTGGACAGAGCGTTGAATTCAATTAAGTTTTTATCATCAGCTCTGTCCCTTGATTTGGATCATCGGCGTCTGGTTGGTGCCCGTAGCATTTTTTTCAAGGTATTAATATTATACAGCATCTGTTGCACGCAGCTCTGCCTGATACTTTTAATCCAGTTCGCGTGACAAGGTTTGCTCTTATTCTTAATGACTTGGCTATGAATTTTGTGAAGTTAGTACGACACAGTTTTCACGCTGTTTTATACCATCGTTAATTAAAACGTGGAATGCTTTACCCAGCGTGCTTGTACACTCAAGGATATTTCTTCATTTACTCGAAAGTCACGTGTGAATGCATTCTTGAAACAGGAGCTTTTTCTCATCTTCATTTTTTCATGACTGTCTTTGCCTCTCTTCAGTACCATTTTGGTATTTTGTGTGGAATGAATTTAGCAGGTATTTTTGTACCCTGAAGGGAGGCTTTGGTAGCTCTCAGAATAATAATAATAATAACTGTCGTAGAATGGAATCTCGATGATATACCATATATAACTATTCGGTGAGGGAACTTCTTTAATTATCTTTAGAGTGCGTGGATGTCTGGCGGGCCGATATTATGTATCTTCGATATGCTTAAGAAGTGGAACTGAGCTCTCAAGGATAATAATATTGCTATCATTAATAAAATAGAGTTTTATTAATAATAACTATCAACAATACACAACACGGAAAGTATTGACATAAACAGAGAATAGAAAGGGTCGTGGAGACTCATCCTAATCCGAGGATTAAAGGATTTAAAAAGGTAAAACAAATATAAAGTCAAAGAGATGGGATGGTTCGCTAAACCAATTAAAGCACAGGATAGAATTGACAAAAGGGTTAAATATTCAAACGTAACGTTCGGCTTACGTAATTTTATACCAGTGGTGCAGAGGAAGTCGACGTGAAGGAATTTTCGGTCCGCTGGCGAGTTCCAGCCGAAGGGAGGGGATAAAATGATCCTGACGTGGCGTCTTGGGAATTAGAACCGTTTCTCGACGAACGGCTTGAAAAACAATGGCTGTTCTACGTTGTTCTCTTCTGAACAACAGGGGGGGGAGGTGAGAACCGTCTTTTGTCTACGGGCTCAAGAAAAATGGCTGTTCTAATGTTGTTCTCTTCTGAACAACAAGGGGAAAGGGTGAGAACCGTTTCTTGGCGAACGGGCTCAAAAGAACAATGGCTGTTCTACGTTGTTCTATTCTGAACAACAGGGGAAGGGGTGAGAACCGTTTCTGGTCAACGGGCACGAACGAACAATGGCTGTTCTAACGTTGTTCTCTTTCTGAACAACAAGGGGGAAGGGTGAGAACTGTTTCTTGGCGAACGGGCTCAAACGAACAATGGCTGTTCTAATGTTGTTCTCTTTCTGAACAACAAGGGGGAAGCCTTGTGGACTCGGGGTCACAAAGGCTCGAACTTTGGTACTCAAGGAATATTGTCCTCCTTCTGGACAAGTGATGGTGAATCTCGAGGGCGAGGTCCCATAGCGCACAAAGTGAGAGAGGTTCGTGGTGATGTTTCGCGACGAAAATCTGGATCTCCAATCTGATCTTAGTGGTAAAGTTTCCATCTAAATAGTCGAGACACTCCCTTTGCGTGGGGGACAATGGAGTGGGAGCTTCGAGGGAATGCACAGCTGAGGCTGGGAACAATGCCTTATCTGCCCATAAGCCTAACTCAATCTGGCGAGGTCGGCATATGGGGGCGAACGGGGGGAAGATAAACCTCCTTGTTTAAACATTGACTCAGGTGGCTGCGATAAGGCGCCAAGCTTCAAAGCAAAGATGCACGTGGGAGCATCGTGGTTTTAAATAACACGTGATAGGGGTTGAAATTAACGCGGCCTCAACCCGTTCTATCACACCCCTCCATTCCGGGGGAAGTTGTCACTTCGAAAAAAAGAGATAAGGGACAACGATAGAGCTCCGTTGTCGGGAACTCTTTTTCTTGTACCAACCGTACCTTCCTGCACCTAACTAGTATTACCTCAATACATATGATTATTTTGATCTTTAGAATACAGGGAAAAATAACCTTTAATACAACTTAATAAAAAAAAAGGGCATGGAACAATGAAATGATATAAAATTAGTACATACGAGACAAAATAATTTATACGTAAATTAATGGGTACAAATATATATACCTCCCCCAAAAATAGACATTGAGCGTTACAAAATTCAGACATAGACATTAACTAATTATATTACAAGAAAATCTTAATTTAAGTTGTACAAGACGGTATATACCTACATGGAGATACTAATCCTATGAATACAATTACTCTACGCTATTCGGTAACGCATTCCTACGGAGTGCGTCAGCGACCTGGTTACGGAACGTTTTATATAATTTATTTTAAATTGATACTCTTGCAAGAGTAAACTCCAGCGCATGATTCGGCCGTTGGAGTGTTGCACATTCCTAATATAGGCTAACGGACGGTGGTCGGTTCCTATCTGAAATTCTTTTCCTATCAAGTACATTTTGAATTTGTCTATGACCCAGATAATTGATAGAGCTTCCTTCTCTATAGTGGCATGTCTTTCTTCGCGTGGTAATAATTGACGACTAGCATATGCAACTGGATGACTCGTTCCGTCATCCTCGTATTGAAGGATTACACCTCCAATGCCCTCGTTGGACGCTTCGGTCTTAATCCCAAAGGATTTTTCAGGGTTGGGCAACTTTAAAATGGGGGCAGAAATGAGCTTACTCTTGAGCTGATTAAAATGGGAAACAGCGACATCATTCCAACGTAGACGATCGGGTGAATTCTTTTTTAAAAGGGAGCTGAGGGGCGCCGAAATTGCAGCGAAATTCGGAACGAATCGCCGGTAGTACGAAGCTGATCCTAGGAACGATCTTAATTGCTTCTTTGTAATCGGGAGGGGCATGTCGGCGATTGCCTTAATCTTGTTCTCTTGGGGACCTAACTTGCTTTTCTTTTTTTGAAACCAAAATATATTATGGTTTCGTGGGCAAAATGGCATCTGCTAGGGCCAATGGTGAGGCCATTATCACGCAGTGGCTCAAAAAGAGCTAATAGGGTGGTTATATGGTGACTCCATTCAAATAGTTCTTGTAGCTGACTCTTTTGATGTGGTGTCAGCTGCGCGTCAATTTCCAGGTCAGAGGGTTCGAAAGACTCGCCTGGTAGGGAAGGAGGAGGGTAATCGGC
The DNA here is from genome assembly GCA_963969495.1 of Ceratothoa steindachneri. Classification (NCBI taxonomy): domain Eukaryota; kingdom Metazoa; phylum Arthropoda; class Malacostraca; order Isopoda; family Cymothoidae; genus Ceratothoa; species Ceratothoa steindachneri. The sequence goes on along the minus strand of OZ018329.1, from coordinate 20,705,574 downwards.
ATCAGGTTGGGTGCACACTATCTGTATTACATTAAGGGACTCCGCGGGGTAATCTTCTTCAAGCGCCGATGTTTTGTACAGTTCTACGAAGGTATCTCCATGGGCGCGTTGGGGGTTCTTTTTTTCTTGGGGTCCACGGACAGTCTCCGTGTCCTTGTCTTGGGCCTTATCGCCTAAGGGTGTTAGTAATTCACACTCCTTTTGTGCCGCCCTAAAGTCCTGGTTAGGGGTCTCCGAGAAATCGGACGGTATCGGGGTTCTGATGTGGACGGGCTCCGGGGCTTCTTTCTTAGCTCGGCCTCGAGGAAAGGGCGGCCTGAGACACAGGGTCGGAACTTACTTGGGGGCTCTGTCCTATAAGTACGGAACAGAATTGTATGGGTGCTGAAATGACTTCAGCCCAGCCATCATAATATTGACACTGCAGGTAACATCTAACGACGGGGAATTGGTTCGCCCGCCCAAGGTAGTCATGTACCACCGCAAATTTTTCGTGGTTAGGGTCCACTGGGGGGGAGGAGTTCGTCAGACACGATGAAACACGTACATCCTGTGTCCCTGACGAGAGTCGATACTCGGCAGCCGTTCACGCTGCCCTCCTCAAATTTTATAGGATACTTCCTTGGTGGTTTTAAAATAACAAAAATTCCTTATTTACCTAAACGGAACAAGCCTACCGATCAACTAGTGAACTACAGTCGATCTCTTTCCTGTAGTTCGTGGTCAAGTTCTAATAGAAGATTCTGGTGCGCAGGCTCCAAACCTACCTAGTTGAGCTGGGAGCGCACAAGTCTCAACATCACGGGTTTCGCAAGAAACGACAAGACGGATACGGTCCACGCTCTCCTTACAGTAAAACTCGCTCACTGCCAAGCAGTTAGTGAGTGCGTAGATGTGGTGTTATAAGATGTGCAAAAGGCTTCAACAAGGTTTGACTGAGAGATATTCAATAAAAAATCATGGAAATTCAACTTAACTCGGTCCTGAAAAGGGTTCTCTGTCCCTAATAATCGAAAGGAAAGCCGAAATAATGATTTAGATTTTAGGGTCACAGAGGACCTGAATTCGAATTCGAGGCGTGAGTTCCACAAAAGAGCTACCTGAGACCAATGCTGTCCTTCATATATACGTTATACCTGCTGATACCCATTCATGAATGGTGATGCATCTGCATTTTGCAGATAACATTAGAAAAATCTTTCCAAACGACTATCGTAGTGAGAGAGTGCAGGCGAGGGAGACAACTACCGAAATAGAGAACGTAAAAAGATATGACGGAAGGTGGAAGATTAAGGCGAACTGCCAGAAATTCCAGATCTTTCAAATGAACTGGAGAAAACAAGAGAACGTTGTCGTGAACCTGGAACTTTACCCGTACACCACAGTGTAGCGTGTTGGGGCTGCGATTCACAACCGAAAGGTATAAGATCCCCATTATGAATCGTCTATCTCTTGTAAAACATGTGATTGAAAAGATGCGCACCAAATTAATATTATCAGCGGTGGTAATCAGACGGCAGACATCAATTCTCACAGATAAATGCAGAGAACAGAATTAGACAACTCTGCGTATAGCAGAAGTCAGGAGACTAGATTAGATCAGACAAACACAACTACATAAAATGACTGAAATGAGTTGAGGAGTCAATGAATCAAATCATCCAGCTATTTGGAAGGAAGTGGTACAGAGATCCTTAAACTTAACTATTAACCGACTAAGAGTGAATGCAGTGTCCAGGGGAACCAGATTCCCAAGCGGAAGACTATGACTAACCGAAGAAGATAACAATTCCAACTGCAACCAAAAATAAAGAAATATAGCGACAAAATAAACAAAGAATAATGAAAATATGAATCAGGAAAATAATAAAGGCAAAACAAAAGGATAAAAAACAACATATAAATAGATGGCCTCGTTCCCATCACCAAACTCAACTAAACTTTTTGCCAGCACTATTAACTCGCCCTATTACCCATTTCACTCTCTTTTATCCTCATTTATCAGTGACATATTATAATCAGATAAAGTTAGATAGATTGAGATAGATGAGAAAATCATTGATCTTATCGAGGCGCTCGTAGTTTGCTGCCATCACCGCGCTAAAGAGGCAAGGAACCACGACATAGGCCTAATCACCGTGATATATTTGTTTATAATCACTCGCTGGTCCTCCGATCGGTAACCACCGCTTACTCGCAAATTTCCAGTGAGGTACATTCGTGGCAAAGTGACAAAAAAACACCGTCCACGGTATTCGAGAGATAACCCTCACTCACTGAAGGTGTAACTTCCACCAGAACCTTCTCTTCTCTTCTGCTTGCTGTTGGAGAGTAGTGTCTGACTGATTGCAGATTCCTCCTTTTTCAGGCATTCCTAACATTGATAGAAATGGCTGTGGGCGAGCGGATCGGCAATGTCTCCTTTGCCTTGTTTGCTTGCAAAGGAGGGAGAGGGGATCCCCCTGTCCAAGTCCTCCCCGACTCTTATAGTGTGATTAGCTGATTGAGTGGAGATACGTCACGTTTTTCTCGAGCCTAGTTAGTCAAAAAAGAGTAGGAGTATCTGATTAGAGATTTCTTTTTTTTCTCCCTTGCTCGTGGAAGAGGAAGTGGTTGTTGACGAGAAAAAACACACCAAGGCGAATATCGATGGAACATGGGTAAGTTTAACGGCACAATAGAACCCCCGGAACTTAGAGTCTTTTACTAGCCAATACGAGCGGATCATTCAAAGCTAACAATAGCTATCTTTTACAGCCAAATCGAGCCGACCATTCAAAGCCAACAATAGCTATCTGTTACAGCCAAGCCGACCTAGAAAAAAATTATAACAGGGAAGTCTTATCTGTAGACAGATTAACTCCTGGATAGAGGAAAGAGATACAGAAGACATCATAACAGAGAAAATGGAAGAACTCCAGATAGGCCAAGGTGTCTGAAATCGTTAAGTTTAGAGATCGCCCTTATGTCTTCAATGTAGTTTTTAAAGAAGTTCAAATGACAGAGAATGCAAAACAAGACGGCCTCAAACTGTTCAGTATAGTATTGTCCTTGTTTAAGTAAGGCAGAAGAATACTATGTCACCAGTAACTGCCAACAGAAAGTAAAAATGGTCTGCGCTTAATGCTACCAAGCGGAGGCAGTGTGACTAAGATGACAAAAGGTGCGGCAATTGCAAGACTGTTGAAGTGGTGCGAGGCATCAACAACGGAAGAGGGAATCGTCAAGGCTGTCTGGATTTAAAATAATTTCAAGGTTTAGTACTCTTCATTTAAGCTCTACCAGCGAAGTATGTAGAGAAGTCTGCGCTATGACACAACTTAAAGCCTTCCACACTACCGTAGCTCCCCAACAAAGTAGAGGCAGTAAGAATGGGAGAGAGAAACAGAATTGTTATCACAATTAATGAGAAAGTTGCCCTGACGCACCCTTGTTCTTTGAACTGGAGTTCGAGAAGCTGATTGCTATGGAATACGGATACAACGTTATTTAGAGAAGTGTTGTAGTGGTGGTTCGCCAATGTTCCTTTATCTAGGAGGATCCTGGACCGGATAATGAAATAGACATAAAGTCAGTATGACAATCGCTGGTGAGCCTGAGGGCAACAGGTGACGGTCCTCTTTGGGGAGAGGTGCCAACAGCGTTCAGGTGGAAAAATCGTCGCCCCGGGGCAGAGGGATCTGTTGCGCGTTAAAGGTATGTGGATACCCATCGGCAGGATTCCTTCGAACAGAGAAAGTGTGTTTGTTGTGCACCGAAGACGGGAAAGGAAAGAGAGCAGTATTGTAATTGGCTGTGTGTGATGAAGTCCAAATGACCCCAGTACAGGGCTGAGCACAGCGCGTCTAACAATTAGTAGCCAGATCTCTACGTGCGCTGACGTTTGTGTTCGCTCATGCTGGGATCGAACCCGGTACCGCGACGTTGGGAGCCTAACACCGTATACACTCGGCTAGTAAGAGCTTATGTAAATAGTGAAAGTTTTGATAACGCAATTATCACTGTTCGGTATAGACTAAAGTATATGGAAAGAAGGGGGTAGGGATAAATCAATCATATCAATCAACCTCAATACTTATATGGGAGACTTCGAGTTAGGCAGTGGGTACGAATCTCCAAGAAGGGCGTACCTGCCCATCAGCGACTTGTTCACACTGTTCAGGAAAAATCCTCTTGGTATTTTTGCTCGTGACCTAAATGCTAGAACAAGTGTAGATGTCACATAACAAACAGACTGTTGATGAAGGAACCTCGACATCTTGTTCATCACAGACAAGGTGGAAAGGAGAAGGCCAGACTTCTTCACATTCCTTACCTATGGTTAGCCTCAAAAACGATTAAGGGATTATTGACGCAAAGTTCTTTTTCTACCAATTCGTTCAGCTAGTCCGCCTTACACCTAGAGATCACATAGATATGGTACTCACAGTAGCTATAACTCCTATATTCATCCCCTCCAGCCAATGCAAAAACTTGAGGTTGCCGATTTGTAAGCTACAAACGATTATTCCCGGACGAAATCCCTGAAACAGACCTAGCCACACAGGGACGAATATATGCCCAACTGAGCTCCATCAAAAGTGCAGCATTGCAGAGGTCGCAGAAGGGTGATTAAACTGACTAGGCACAACATTCTTGTCCCAAATTGACCAACGCAGGAAAAGATCATCTTTCAGAAGTGATTTTAAGGGGTTTACGCTGATATACGAAGCACGGGATATGTATCATTTGTAAATACGGCGGCCCCAGCAACTCAGACAACTAATGATCTACGAGCTATTGTATGAGATAAAGAAAAATAGTAACGTACGCTGCAGTCTCCGCATTTAAACAAAAAGCTCCAGGTCTCAGCTAATCAATCAAACAATCAAGCGTATTAAGCCCACCATCTGTGCAAACCACTTCCAGTTTGTTCCCATCCAGTCCCGTCTCTTTGAAGAAATATGATACAACTTTCACTACATACATATGTCTCCTTTTTCATCTTTAACTGAGGGCAAATAGGAACTCTTGCTCGTTTCATTTGACGGTAATGTATCAACTTAAAACGAGTAATTCTGAAATGGCGAGAGCATTGTTCTTTATACCAGTTTCCTTGCTGTTTTAAAGTCATTTCGGCAATTCTGTTGTCAATAGTGTTTTCAAATAGAGAGTTCTGATTCATCTTCTTCAATGCCTACTCTCCTAACACAAGACTCACGCTCTCTACGATGTGCGATTTCAAAAGGCTTTCACCAATTGTGTGTGCTTTCTTTTCCTTGGACGCCTAAATAGCAATGGCATATAAATCCTTAACGATGTTCATGTTGGTTTAATGGTAGATCCAGTTTTATTCATCTTCATTATTTTCAAACTAGATATCTTAAACCCAAAGAAGCTGCGCTTCTTATCTTTGAAGTACGGAGAACTTTAGCCAGATGCTGCTTCACTTGAAATGGTTTCATGATACCATTTGAAAAGGTTTTTAAACAGATGACACATTGAGCAGTTTGCACACTGTCCTTGCCTTTATAACAAAAAACACAGGGCTATCAATAAAAAGAAAAACCCTGAAAGCAGACGTACATACCATGTTATTTTACTATACATTATCATTTTTTTTTAAATGCCATCTTCATCGAAAAAAACTTTCAGGCATTATAAACGTACATGACTACAAAAAATTCTCAACACATTGACTCGTATTGGTAGGAAAAAGCGGTACTCGCTAACTGGTATTCAGCTGATGTAGCCTCTCCCCTTCGGATCTCACTCACATCGTGGCACGTACTACTCGTATTTTACAATATTGCTAATTACAGCTCTTAGGCCCTCATGAAATCTTTATCGGTGATATATAAGTCTATTAATACCATTTATCTCGTTATAAAATACTGTAATGCCAGTCTATAACTTGTAAAAATCATGATTAAATAATTTATAATTTCACATAGTTGCATCGCGTGAATACGTGACTCTACGTAGCCTAGACAACCACCTGGCCAGAGGCAAAGGCTTCTTTCCATCATTACTCTTTCATAGCAATGAATAATCAACAGTTCTAACATCACACTCTGAATAACACAATAGAAAAATCCATTGACATACATCATTCAGGTCAGATAAACAAAGCTCGAGAGAGTGGTGCGACAAAAGTGTGTATCAGTTGTTTGCGAACAACGGTTAAGAGTTCATGCATCAACAGTAGCGAGTTGCTATAGGTGTTTCTTGTCCTAAAATCTCAGGCGTTTTCACACCGTGGAGGAAGCCTTCGGACGAACTATTCCCGGAGGAAGTCTGAGCTCATACTTTCTCCAAGGGCATCCTTTAACCTTTTAGAAGATATTCGTGATAGCTCGGTGGATCTAAGCGGATGTTGCATCTCTTGAACTGCGGATGAGGCAAATTTTCCAAAATTTTGGCTCTGAGGTTTTCTTAGGTTAATTAATTTGCTAGAGTCTATTTAAAAGAACAAAATTTCTTCAATTACTCCGGGTGGCAATCTCTGTGCCAGTGAAGTGAAAAAAGGACGTTCGAATTAGGGGAAGTAAGAATGATGCTAATCAGCCTGAAACTCGGCCAAGAAAATGGCTTAAGTTGTCCTTACCGTGGTTGGTGCGTTGATGTTGTCTATGATTGTGCGATTCAGTTGCGTTGAGTTGTTGTTGTTGCAGGATTAAAAGCAAACTCTTGCGTTTGGCAATTCTATCTGAAACACCGGTGTCGCCAATTTGTCGGAAAGTCTAGGTCAGTCTTGACAGGAACATCCAAACTCGTCCCAACTTCTTCTCTTTCGGCCTAAACTGCCATGCAGCTACATAATTATCCTTACAGATCTCGAACCTTCTTCTTTTTTAAAGCAGACAACATGATATCCTTTTTTCAACGAATCCTAATTTCTCAAATCACTTAAAAAAATCAATAACATTAAATTTAACAATTTTGATATAATTCCACTGAGGGATTACAGAAAAGCGATGGTGAATAGAACTTAGATAGATTGAATCTCAAAGACATAGGTGAGATTGAGGGCGAATAAGAGGACACGCGCACAATGAGTAAGGTATAGTAATTATATGAATTAAAATGATATGAAGCAAATGAGAAGGAGATAATAAACGTTTTCGTTATTCATTTTTAGTAGAGTTTGAATTCTTTATCTATCGAACCGATAGCTTCTTTACCCTCCTTTCCCCCATCCTCCTTTTTTGTATATCAATAGCGCGTCTGGATTCTTTTGTCAGCTTGTTTTTGCCCAAGACATTTGTGGGAATTACCCCCCTCCCCTACAAAAGAATTAACCAGGCTGCTATGGGGTTATCACGCAATTCATTGTAGGTCGATGTTATGAGGCTCTTCCCTTGAATAGTGGAACCCCATCGCCCACAAAACTTAATAGGGGGGAATATGCTTGTGGAATCTAGATTGTTTTCAAGTTCTAGAGGTAGCAGACTGTATATGCTTCAGGCTATTGGGGTGAAATTTACATTGCCCTCGCAGCCCTTTGATTGCGGGAACGACCTTTTCTCAAGCAGCTTCCCTCCTCCCCTGAGACAAAACTCTTGTGGAAACGCAGCAGAGAAGTGCCTTTTTTTTCTTCTTTTCCCTCAAATCACTGAAGAGCCCAGCGGAGGACAGCCCAAATTCCGTCATTGCTTCCTCTCCTCTTTTCAAATACCTTTAAAAACCACACAAAAACCTGCTACCTCGCCAATCACGGCATTCGCCTACAAGTTTAATTGAGATGGTTCGTGATATTTTGAAGCAATTGGACTAATTAACTTTCATCGGTGTGGTGAGTTGGAAATTTATTTGTTTTACTAAGTCAAATCCTGCCTCAAACCTCAATTCAAACCATTTAATCAGCCTAGCAACCACTTGAGAACAATAAAAGGTTCTCGGGAATTTTGTCTGAGCGAGTCAATAAATTTCTCAACTGAATTCTAATTTTAAATTTCCAAAGTTAAATTGGGACGTTTGTTCTTGTTCCTTTTCGGGCCCGACGCAAGTTTGTAATGAACGAGAGTTCGCGGATCTCGTTCGAGGTTTTTAGTCGCGTGGATACCACTCTTTTAAGTTACTATGTCGGTCGGATGGTAACCGTTTATTTTTCAATGAGCTTTTGAAAGCTTTGAAGGTCGTAAGGTCATTAGTCAGAATAATTGAGAGCACGGGACTAAGGTCTGTTGACCTTGTTCTTTTTTTACATTTATCAAGTCTTGCGAATGTTTACATTGAGATGGATTTTACCACTGATTTTCTCCCATTTAAGATGCCTTAATTTCTCGTTGGAACATATTGATTAACGTGGAATCTGAACCATGGGTATAGACAGCGAAATCGGGACTCTATCCGGTGAATAACCACACCCGATATGGCTTATCATTGCTAAAATCAGAATCGGTGTTTTTCACTCAGCTAAGTCTTATCACTGATATATATATATATATATATATATATATATATATATATATATATATATATATATATATATATATATATATATATATATATATTTATGGAGGTGGGGTTAGACGGACCCATGATGTGAGATGAAACCCCCCATCTAATTGAAATCAGAAAGGACTCAGATTGTGGCTGCTAGATGTCCTTCACGTCATCCCTAAGTGATGTAGTTGCAGGTTAAAGTCACTCTCAGTATCCATTTGCGCTTAGGAGAGAAGTTACGTTTTTTTCATGGTGCTGATGTTATTTGCACAAGGTAAGATACTGGATTGTTTGCATCGACATATTAGCTATAATGACTTACTATTTATGCTGTATATGCCCATTTGTATGTACATTATAGGTATGTACCTTAAATTGCTATACAAAAAATGGATGTTCTGTTGAAAACTTCTGAGATTCAATATTTACTTTTGGGGTAAGATGGAACCCATGGGGTTCCGTCCTACCCCTCACCATAAATATTTCACAAACCCTTAACATTTTCTTTCCTTTTTCTTTATAGATGCCCCTATAAATACGTGAGAGTAAGTGGTAGAGGGGAATGGAATGAGGCAGCTATGAACCGTGCAATAGATGCAATTAGAGAAAAAAGCCGCAAAAAATATGATGTACCCAAGACTACTCTCGAGCACCGTGCCAGAGATAAAAAATAAGATAGCACCTGGTTCAACAAAGGTAAGAAACTGTCTAGCACAGGCCTAAGTTAACTATCCTGTCTTTTTTGAATGACTTATGCATTGGCTCCTTTTAACCTTTATCTTTATGCTTGCTGTTTGTTGTTCTCCAATATTTTAGGTTTTGTCATATTTTTTTAATTCAAACTTCTAACAAATTGCACCTGTCTCATTTTCGAGATGCTTAACAATATCAGGATGGTATTCAGTGCTGCACAAGAAACAGAGTTGGTTACTCACATTTTATCGATAGACTACAAGGAAAGTTTGGTACATTGCATTTCATGCAGCAGACAGGTATAACGTGGACCACAAATTTATCAAAATGGTGAAATCTTGCTAGGAAACAGGTTTCTTCATTTCATGCTTAATTTACATCCTAGAATGATACGCATAAGAGTTTGCCTTTATTCAAATTACAGCACCTTTTTCTCTCTTTTAACCAGGTTGGACTTGCTGGTAAAGACTGGTTACTAGGATTCCAACGGCACCAACCAGAACTTGCAATTTTAACTCCAGAACCAACTTCTGCTGCTCGAGCAAGATACTTCAATCATACAAATATGGAAAAGGTTTTTGACATCTAATCTTCAGTTCAAGCAGATCATTTCCTTTTCTCCAGACAGGATTTTTAATGTCGATGAGACAGGTGTTACAACGGTGCAGACAAAGCCTATAACAATCCTCGTTCTGCGGGGTTAAAAACAGGTTGGCACACTGGTTCTGCTGAAAGGGGAGTTTTAGCTACAGCATTTTGCTGCATGTTCTTCACTTTCTAGCTCACACCAAGCCATCAGTGGATGATCCAGCATTATTGATTATGGATAGCCATATGACTCACATAAATAATCTTGATCTCATAAGTCTTGCCAGGGACAATTATGTCATGATTGTCATTTTGCCACCACATTCTAGTCACTGAATGCAGCCACTGGATGTTTCTTTCATGAAACCACTGAATGCCTACTATGTGAGGGCTATTGAAACATTCCTCAGAAACAATCCTGGCAAGCAGGTGACCATCTACAAACTAAGTGCATTGTTTGGAGAGGCTTATCTACAGGCTACTTTTCCAAACACAGCCATCATTGGGTTTAGGAAAACAGGAATTTTCCCATTGAATAAGCCTGTTTTCGACGAAGCTGACTTTTTACCTGCCTACCCCACAGATATTCCATTAAATGGTGAACAGGAAGCGGAAGATACGGACGACCTAGTTGCCCCCTCCAATCATGACTACTAAGAATGAACCTGAATTGGAAATAGCTGATAAACCAGAACAAACAAATGCTGTGCCTGAACCTGTAGCACCAAACGTGACTCGAAACCTGTTCAGACCAGGTACTTCACCCCGGGAAAAAATTCCCTAGTCAAAGGTGGCCACAACTACACGAAAGAAGAGATCCAGGTCTCAAGGGCAAGCTCTTATTATGACAGCATCCCAATATGAGAAAAAGCTAGTAAGAAATTCAGAAGAAAAATTATGTTCTTATGTTCTTAACTCTAGAATCCAAGAAACAACCTAACAAAAGCATGATAACACAAAAAACAACACAGCAAGCAAAAGCTGAACCACCCTGGGTTCATGAAAGTGACAGGGAGAGTGAGGGAGATTCAACTGTCTGTTTGTATTGCAATGACACATTTGGTAATTCTCTGAGAGGTGAAGGGTAGGCTTGTTGTGCTATTTGCAAGACATGAGCACATGAGCAATGTGCAGGAATGCAAGATGATGAAGAGGTTTTTGTGTATGAAATATGCAGGTAATGATCAATTTCTTTATGTTATGGTACAGCGTTATGAAGGGCCCATACAGGAGTAAAATGAGCAATGTACAGGGGTAGAGGATGATGAGAAAAATGGTTTTCTACGTCATTTGTGCCAGTAAAGATGTTTCTTTGTCTCAAAGTTGAAGATTATGACAAACAACCACAACCTCATAAATTTATATAAATATGGTTTCTTCTAAACTAGTTCTTTTGTTAAGTAGCCCGTCTTACCCCACCTCCCCCTATATATATATACATATATATATATATATATATATATATATATATATATATATATATATATATATATATATATCCAAAATGTACAGTAGTGCAAGTGTAACTATAAGGATTAAACCACAGTAATAGGACTAATTTTATATGCGAAACCAGGTGTTTTCGACGGAAACATCCGTAATCGTCACTACCTGGTGGACAAGTGAAATACAGAAGTTGCTTAAATGTACAAACACACAAATCAGTGGGAGTAAGAAGGAGGATGCGGGACTGTAGCGGCATTTTTGAGAAACGGAAGTATGAATTTCTTGCTTATTATTAAGCGTCGATGTATTTAATTGTGAGTCTTATAGACTATTTTAATTAATATCAATTTGATGATTTCGATTCACACATATGTAGAAATAAACTCGAGGAGAAGGCACCACGTCGCATATCGCATTTATGTTCATTAATTCTCTTGGAAAATCTGCTCCTTTCACCGATATATACTTCATTACATGATTTGCAGGGAACAAAATAAACTCCCTGTTCTATATCGATCGATCTAATGCTTATATTCATTATTTTTCGTGTCACAATGTATCCATTAAAAGGTATCTAGTTTCTTCCATGTTCCTGAGAGCATATTTCATTTGTGATCCTTGTTTCTTGCAAGACGAAATTAATACAATCATCCAAACATTTATTGAGATGTAATATTCCCTTTGGTTTATAGAAAAGTGGCTCTAAAAAGCTAGTTCATTACTGATGGTTCGCTTTGTGACTGATGTTCCTGCCTCCAGTAGGTCATCTTTAATTGCCTTACGAGTCATCATAGGGGCAGCTCTAACCTTCTTGAATATTCTTCACCATGATAACGCCTTTACTGCGGGTACGTTAACTGTTGAATGGCATTCTAATCTTTCCTGAGCTCTTTTTGACTGCAGTACATATTATTGGAACCCTTTAGAGGCGTATTTGCACTGTCACAACTAATAGTGTGTCTCTCATGTACTCTTAAAAGAAATTTCATTAGGTTTATGTTTCTGTACAAATAATTTTTCACCACTGTTTTCATTAATTGGAATTTTACTGAATATCAATTCTGTTTCATGCCATTTTGTGCAAATAACTTTCAACTTTACATTAATATACGTCTATTGTGTTAATTTTATAAAGTTTGATGGGTTGTAAGTCTATTATAATTAAATTTTGAAGGTGTATAAATACTTATTTCACCCCACTCTCTCTTTAAATATATTATTAATAATCCAAGGAAAGGAAGACTGTTATCACAACCAGGTAAAACTCTTTTTTTGGAATAGATTACGCGAACTATAGCAAGCTTGAGAAAGAAAATTGGATTTTTAGAAACTAAGAAAATATGGAAACTATTTTAATTGCGTGAACTGTTAAGTAGTACTTGGCAAGTGTGCAAATCATCAAATGTTATTATCAAAATCAGTTCTCCGTTCGATAAACGTTCCGCGCCTTACGTGATTTCTATTCTCGACACAATCGTCCTGCCGAGTCCACTGTTCGGCGCTTGGTGGCCAAATTCGAGGCAAAAAGGTCGATCAACAATCAGCTAACACCTGTACGTCGCCGAAACGCAAGCTCTGCTAAAAACGTCGCTGCCGTAAATGAGAGTGTACAGGAAAATCCGAGGCAGTCAATTTCTCGTCATTCCAAAGAACTTAGCCTTTCTGCGACTTCAGTTTGGCGAATTATGCGTAGGGACTTGGGTCTGCACCCGTACAAAATCGAACTTACCCAGGAACTTAAGGTAAACGACCATAGACAACGCTGTGTGTTCGCTGATTGGGCTCTAGAGCAGTTGGAAGTTGCTCCAATTTCCCCCCAAAAATCATCTTCAGCGACGAGGCCCATTTTTGGATGAATGGATTTGTGAACAAGCAAAATTGTCGGATTTGGGACGAAAACAATCCACATAAGATACACCAGCGCCAATTGCATCCCAACAAAGTCACTGTTGGGTGCGGATTTTCGTCTAACGGAATCATCGGTCGGTATTTTTTTGAGATTGCCATAACCGGCAACGGCGAGACCTACAGATCGATGATAAGTAACTTCTTGTGGCCTCAACTGGATTTTATGCCCGATATGGATACTGGCGACATGTGGTTCCAATAAGACGGCGCTACGTGCCACACTGCGCACGCCACGATAGACATTTTGCACCAGCGATTTCAGGGCTGGGTTATCTCGCGCGGCGGCGACGTCAACTGGCCACCGAGATCATGCGATTTAACGCCATTAGACTACTTTCTTTGGGCTACCTTAAATCGCAGGTCTATGCGAATAATCCGCAAACAGTTGATGTCCTCAAAGTCAACATAACGAACACCATCCAGCAAATTCCGCCAGATTTATGCGTGCGACAAAGTCATCGAAAATTGGGCCTCCCGAATACGTTCCACCAAGCGAAGCCGCGGCGGACATTTGAACGGCATCATATTCGCACTTAATGCCATAAAATGTACTATCAAATTTAAAATAAATTGAGTAAATATATCACACACAACTTGTTTTATTTACATTTAAAAATCGAGTGACCTTATTGAAAGACTCTTTATATATATATATATATATATATATATATATATATATATATATATATTATATATATATATATATATATATATATATATATATATATATATATATATATGAATAACGTTACAGCCACGAGGAAAATGAAACAACGGAGAACTGCGAGGCCTTTTGACTAATGGTCCTATACTAAGCAGACTAAAAGACAGGGAAAAAAGGGAAAGATATTTATACACCTGATTAATGAAAATATGAGATATAAAGATTAAAAGTGGTGGGATTAGCAGACACCTGGAAAAATCCTATTAACGAGATGAGCCGTCAGGGTTAAGAAAAAAAAAGAAAAAAAAGCAAGTTTACGGGTTACAAAAGAAAGGAGGGGGGGCAATGTTTAGGAATCACATAGGCAATATGGAAACAAAAAAAAAAATTTACACATGATAACTAGAAAATATGAACAAAAGAAAAATATGAGGAAAGTTTTTTTTATAAATAAGCTAAAATAACTTCTAGGTGGTAATCATTAATTCATTAATTTTATCTTTAAAATCATTCTTAAACATTCTTTTGATACAAGGGTCCAAAAAATACATTCCAGGGCTGAGATTAAAATTCGAAGTCAGTTGTATAAATGCCGATTCTAAAAGATTTCGTGAAAAAAAGTCATTTGATTTGGCAATCACAGAACTCTCCTTCCAATTAATACGATGGGAATTTTCACTCAAATCGATAAAAATGGCATTTGATGTTTGCCCAGTGTTTACAGAGTACTTATGTTGCTTAATACGCACATTCAGATCCTTGCTAGTTTGCCCAAATATATATATATATATATATATATATATATATATATATATATATATATATATATATATATATATATATATATATATATATATATTTGGAGAGAGAGAGAGAGAGGTCTCACCTGTTAAATCGCTTTCATAATAATCTTCCGTGTTTTGTTCCGTGTATGTACGCGCATGTGAGTGCTGTTTTCCACATAGAGTCCTATTATGCTCTCAAATATTACCTCCTCCTTTCAGCCTACTGACATTAAAGCCGTCTCTGCCTCTTGCGCAACATTCCTCCACATATTCATTTGTATAGATTTGGATCCAACCATGTTTGGTGTTTGTCTCAATACACTTATTTTTACCTTTTCGATGCAAATCATTTTGGACTAAATCATCGTAGTTATGTAATATCTGAGACGATTCTGAGTTTGCTCGAAAAATATTGGCTCGCACTTGCTTCAATATTAGTGAATTACCATTTACTTTAGCCAAAAGGGAGGGAGGTAAAATTTGATGTCAGTATGAATGGAGACGACAAAGGATTTATGAGTAGGAGGCTAATGTTTCCCGAGGGCGTCATAAAGAATTTGGAGTTTCTCTGGTTTATGCCACATCTTTTGTAATTAGTGGAGTTCAACTAAAAATGTCTGAAAGTGTAAAATATCCCAAAATATATTCTTACTCATTCTGTAACTATTTAGGTCCTTAAGGTTTTAGTTCATTACTCCTTCTTGCGTATTTCCGGGGCAAATGCTCTAAAATCCACCCCTAAAAAAATTCCACACTAGTTCATTTGAATATATCATAATAAATTCGTTCCTTAAAATAGAAACATTAACGGTCTAAGGGATTCGTCCTAAATCATTCGATGTCATTATAATTTGCGCTTGTATAGATTGGATTTTCCAAAATGCGAGACAGATCCTGGTTCGAGATTTCACGGTAAGGCAAATTCTACGCTTCAAATAAGGCCACCGGCGGTGACGTCATGACTAACTGTGCATTCCTGGGTCCATGTAATAGCACTATGACGTAATCAACCTTGGTACGTTCCAATTGGTGAATCACATTCAGTTTATGACGTCATTGAATATCTTCTGATTTTCTTGAAAAGAAATGTCATAGTGATTATATTTATTTCCAATCGTTATTTATGTTATTGCGAAAATAATAGTGGTTTATGGTTGAATAATTTATTTGTCAGTTTTCCTCCCGAATTTAATGAGTTTGATGGCGAGACGAATTTACCTGGAAGCAGTAAACTATTACAATGTGAATTGACGGGTTGAATTTAATACGCCATGATGGCTTTTTAAATCTTTATTTTTATGTTGGTATCTGTGAACTGTCACGGGCAAAATGGCAAGAAATAGAGTGAATATATCCTCACTAACTCTATAATTTAAGAAAGGGATTTTTTTTAGTATTTGAATAATAATTCAATCTTAGTTTGGTTATGACTTATGTTTTTTTATCAAAGTTATTTCTAATAATTCTTTTATAACATCAAAAAACAAAATGGTGCAGTTAAGAAATAAATATAAGTATCGAAATCTTGTGAATTTTTTAAAACCCAAAGAATTACAATTGGTGAAGTTCAGAAAATTTACAAAAATTTAACCATGGCTGCTTTTTTAGATTTTAAATTTTAATCTCAGTAGCAAAGTGAAATCTCCTTCCCTAGTGGCGAGCCCATTGCCTGGTATATATATATAATAGATAAATATTCCAACAGTAGGGACTAAAACTGGCAAGAAACTAGTCTTTAACTCCCAATTCCGAGATGACTACATTTCGAGCTTCTTTTTTTTAATAGGATTAGACAAATAGGGTCGTTATTAATAATCAAAGCTAATAAATCGCCCTCAAAGTCGATAAAAACAAAAAGACTAAATATAAACATGAAATACTTATATGTCGAGTCTATGAGGACATTCTCTTTGGGAACATTCGATTCCCAATATATTATAATACTATTTCTTGATGAGGGCTTTCAAATGTCCCCCCAGTCGCCATTAAAGCCCCATTCTCCTATTATAACTCCCCTCACCCCCCAATTATCGAGATCGAATGATTTGGTCACTATTTTTTTTCACCGCCCGTTTCGTCAACCATCAATTTCAAAATATCTATTCGAAGGGATTGAAATTGTGTGATTGAGAGGGATTTGACAAAATACAGATGATGAATTTATCTGGATTTTTTCCTCTGCATTATCTCTTTTTTATTTTTTTTTTAATCTTTACTAATTCCTCCTATTTGTGGTTTAATAATTAAGTTTCTCTTATAATTTTAATATTATTTTACAAATTATTATTATTCATTGGTATTCATTTCGCAGGATTTATTTCCATAATTATCTATATTTTTTTAAAAGAATTGGTCATTTTACTTGTATTTCTTCCTGTTTCTTTATATTTAAATTTATTACCCAATTTCATGCCTACGATTCATCACTTTCTTTGTTATTATCCATTCATTGGATAATTTCCATTTTACCTACATCCTGTGATATTAGTGCAACCAGCGACCACTAGAAGGAAGACAAGGGCAAAATGACTGATTTTAGTGGTTCGGTACTTGTATCTTTTAATGGTTGTTTACGGTTTGTTAGATGTGGGTTGCTGGAGTGCGGGAGTGATAAAAGAAATTCATCGTTCAAGTAAATGCTTGCTGTTGGGTGTGGGGCAGAGGTTTCTGGTCATTTATCCACGGCCACTGTTTGCGGGTTCTTGACTAAAGTTGCTGGCTGTAAGTGATGTTATGGTGCTGGTTGTGGTTTTCAGAATGTTGGGAAAGGAGGGCACGTGTGAAGGGTTCGTATTTGGACACCAATTGGTGGGTTTCCTCACAGTATTTCTCCCTCCCAACTTGCAATCGAGTGTGTTTGTCTATCTTTGCAAGGGGGTGTTTTTCTCTCTGTTCTGGGTCTTAGTTTCAGCCAGCTCATACAGAAGACCTACTCTCTCTCTCTATCTCTCACTCACTCACTCTTATCTCTTCGTTAGGCTGGATGCATATCCTTCCGTCTTTGTGTGTTGGATGGACTGTGCTTGGGCGCGAGCGGAACGTCACCAAGCAGCGTCTAGCAACACGATATCCTTTCTTTTTTTGGGGGGGGGGGGTGAATCTAATTCAGATCAGATTCTTTTCCCTCCTTGTCTTTCATATAGTTTTCTAACACAGGCGAGGTCAAGTTAGCAAGTAAGAGGCAGAACGCTTACTTTGGTGCTATTCTAATACGTAGATTACACCGACTTCAACATTTCACCAGAAAGGGTGATTGGTTTTATATATTTCATTTAAATGGTTCGTGATGTAGCAACGATAATAATGGTTAGTTTTTACTTCGGTCTTATTTACAGACTGAGTTGACAATGGTAATAGTGAGTGGTGCTGCTTAAGTCATAATTACAGACGATCTATTTACCGAGTAGTTGACACTAAGGTCCTATTTACAGCATGAGATAGCAGTGGTAATACTAACTATTAATAAGGTCCTATTGACACCTAGAGTTAGCAGTCGTAATTGTGTGGCTGCTATTTAGGCACTATTTACAGCCTGATGTAGATAGAAACTGTAATAGTGTGTGGCTGCTACTTAGGTCCTATTTACAGTTTTAGATAACAATGCTAATAGTAAGTGGCTGCCACTAAAGTTAAATTTACAGCTTGAGATAGTAATGTCAATAATGAGTTGCTGTTACTAACGTCCTATTTAAAGCTTAAGGTACAGTGTTAAGAGTAAGTTGTTGACACTAAAATTGATTTAAAGTACGAGGTAGCTATTTTAATAGTAAGGGGCTGCTACTAAGTTCTTATTTATAGCTTGGTTTACCAATGGTAATAGAGATTGGCTGCGTCTAAAGTCATATTTACAGCTTGTGGTACCAATCGTAATATTTTCTGGCTGCTACTAAAATCCTATTTACACCTTACTTAACATGGGTAATAAATAATGAGGACTGCAACTTCAGACCTAAAGACATATTGAGGTAGCAATGGCAATAGTGAGTGGTTGATAATTAGGTCCTATTTCCTGCTTGCGATAACAATGGTAATTGTGAATAGTTGCTATTATGTTCTTATTTATTGCTTGAGGTAGTAACGATAATAATGAGTGACTGCTACTTAGTTCCTATTTAGAGTTTAAGGTAGCAAAGGTAATAGTGAGTGGCTGCTACCAAGGTCCTATTTACAGCTTGAAATAGCAATGGTTATAGTGAGGGGTTCCTTTTAAGGCCCTACTTACAGCTTCAGGTAGTAATGGTAATGGTGAGTGGCTGCTACCTAGGTCCTATTTACAGCTTGATTTAGCAATAATTAGTGAGTAGCTGTTACTAAAGTCCAATTTATGGCTTGTGGTATTAATAATAATAATGCGTTGTTTATACTTATCTTCTATTAGCAACTTGATGTAACAAATGTAATGGTGAGTGGCTGCTACTAAAGGCCTATTTACAGCTCGATGTTACAATGGTAAGAGTAATTGAATTGCATCAATTTCGCTATTCGGAAATGTGGAATTACGGTTCCTTCGCAATTCAGTTTCTACTTAACTCACAAACTTCCTATATTTGGTGTGGTACGGCTGAGAATTTGCAGTATTCTTAAAACCATTTTAAAAATGCAGTATTTTTCTGCCTGTGAAAATTAGGGATATATATCCAAGTAACAAGGTCAAATTAAGTCACCATCTCCAGGTACAAAGTACTCCAATTGTTCTCTACAAGTTTCCACTTCTCCTAACTAGTCAGATTCCTGGTCGAGATTGGTTCATTGGTTTTCGCTATGTATTTTTCTGAAGTAAATAATTATTCGACTAAAATAATGGTTTGAAATTTTCAATTGTCTTTTTGTTAAAGCTCAGAGGGTGACTATTTTATTGTTTGCAACTGCTTACAGCAGGGGCGGGCAACCTTTTCAGAGTGATGGCCAGATGAGACTTTTGGGAGCAGGCTGCAGGCCTACTAGAATACATTATACAAGAATTTTATTAAAAAAACATACAAATGAGTGAGACGGCTGGTGCTGCTTGCCATGAAGAAGTGTTTCAATGTCCGGCTCGATGGATGAGGTAGACAACAGAATAATGTCATTGGGGTGGCGGTCCGAGAGTTGGTAGTGATGGTGAGACTTCCTGTACTTCATTTTGGAGAAGAGCTGTTCGCAACAGTAGGTGCTGCCAAACATAGCCACGATGCATTGAACATGCTCAGTGTATTTTGGAAAATTGCTAGAAGGGAGGACGAGGTCGCGGAAGAAGGACAGCGGAGATGAGATGCGGAACTTCAACTTTAGTCTCTATGGAATTTTTCGTATCTGTGAAAGAAATGCATCTACTGAGACAGATGCTGTTTGGAAGAATTTGTTTTTTTTTGTGGGGGAGGGGAAGGCTGGAGTTTCGCGGGCTGGATTGCAATATTAATCCCGAGCAAGGTGGCGGGCCAAACGCTAGGCCTACAAGGGCAGGAGGTTGCCCGCCCCTGCCGTACAGTATCATGGTGAAGATACATCTCTAGTGAATACAACAGGTACTCTAGTAATAGGCACAAAAAATAAACACCTTATAGATACTATTTAAAAAAATAACCATGTCAAACTTACGCAAATTTAGTTCAGAAAATTGTTATACTGGATGTATGGTACTTTGGTAATTACTTTGTGACCATTACTCTAACCAGTAACCAAAATTCTATTACTGCCTCCGTTAAGTAATGTGGCCTTTTTATATGATTATCCTTATTTTATTGATAGAAATCAAAATAGTCTTTTAAGTTATTTAAATTTAAATAAGTATTTATTTATTAATTTAATAAGTAATATAATTTCAACCACTTTTATTAACTTTGCAATGCCAAGTTTGTAAAATTCGCTTGACTTTGAATTTTAAAAAATATTTAATGGTGGTTTTTACCTTTTTTTTTAGACATTCATTCTCTTTAGGTGATTCGCTAAACTCCAAAAAAGGTAGTAAGCTGATGGGACTAAGACGGGCAAGTAATGGAGATGACTCATTAGTTGCCAATTAAAATTGTTAAGCTTTTGTATGGGTATCTCTTCCGATAATGAGGTTGTGCATTAACTTGATGAAAGAGCTCTCTTCCTCTATTGATTAATGCTGGTCTTTTTTTAGTCGCATGCACACGACTCTATAAGTTACTATGTCGGTCCGTAGGTCAAACGGTCGGATGGTAACCGTTTTGCTTGGCTATAACATCGTAACTATTCTGACGATTCTAACCAAATTTGAAAC
The DNA here is from genome assembly GCA_963969495.1 of Ceratothoa steindachneri. NCBI lineage: Eukaryota > Metazoa > Arthropoda > Malacostraca > Isopoda > Cymothoidae > Ceratothoa > Ceratothoa steindachneri. Next base: position 20,684,837 of record OZ018329.1, on the reverse strand, counting down.
ACTTATTTTGTTTTACGTTCTCTTTCAAATCATATAATTGAAAAGGTCCTCCCAGGGTTATTCCGTGAATTATTGAAAGTTTTGAAAGTCGCAAGGGTATAAGTCAGAATAATTGAGAGCACAGGACTTAGGTCTGTTGACCTTGTTTTTTCTTCAAGAGCTGCATGTAAACTGCTCAATTGCGCTCAGTAATCCTCTTCTGCCCCTTCTAATACGGCCACATGTCGTAATAACATTCATACCTGCGATTATTTCTATCCATAAAATAATAATAAAGAGTAAAATAAAGTCGATTATTAGCGAATAACCTACTATTATAAAAGAATAATAAATAAAGTAAATTAGCCATAAATTGCTTTGTTTTTTCAGTCCATTACAAAATAATATTCATCGTAGTACATTTCAAAATCATCGCCGTTAATGGGGACGACAATTTAAGACTAGAATTCATCCAGTTAGATGACAGTATAGTTATTATCGGAAGGGAGAAATATGGGCTTATCGTCTGAGCCCGGATTATTCGTATTATTCAGATTACTAAATGCGTCAGCTGTGGAACGACCGCAGTCTATTTTAAGCTCTGAGGAAAATGGGAAAACCCAAAATGTACCGGAGAAAAAAATATGTCTGCTCTGACTTTGACGATTTGGAAAGCGGTTCTAGGTCTGATAAATTGGATGACTGTTTTAGATCTCATAAATTGGATGACTGTTTGAGCTCTCATAAATTGGATAACTGTTTTAGTTCTCATAAATTGGATAACTGTTTTAGCTCTCAAAAATTGGATCATTGTTTTAGCTCTCATAAATTGGATGACTGTTTCAGCTCTCATAAATTGGATCATTGTTTTAGATCTCATAAATTGGATCACTGTTTTAGCTCTCATAAATTGGATAACTGTTTTAGTTCTCATAAATTGGATAACTGTTTTAGCTCTCAAAAATTGGATCATTGTTTTAGTTCTCATAAATTGGATAACTGTTTTAGCTCTCATAAATTGGATCACTGTTTTAGCTCTCATAAATTGGATGACTGTTTTAGCTCTCATAAATTAGATCATTGTTTTAGCTCTCATAAATTGGATCATTGTTTTAGATCTCATAAATTAGATCACTGTTTTAGCACAATCTTGGTTCCGTAAGTTTAGATGAATGTTCTGGGTCTGATATTATGGTCTTAGAGGTGCGCAATTTAGATCCGCTTTCTTCCATAACTTCCTCCAAAGGGGTGGATGGTGTGGCAGGAAGAATGGTAGCTCTTCCAGGCTCCAATGTCTCTCTCGCTAGGGGATCAGGTATAAAATGGGGAAGTATGCTCCAGCTGACATTTGGAGAATTACATGCCTTCCCTGCCCCAATACCCGGGTAGGGTCGGCGGCTCTCTATCTTCCACACAACTTTTATTTCCTTCACCTTCTCACTTACTTATAAATTCTCTGATGGAAATTCCCTCATGGTTTTTGCTTTTAAAAAGCCTTTCTGTTGCACTCTAATGACCATTCATGACTCCTCAACAGCTGATAATTTCTGCTGCCATACATAGCAACCGTAGACTTTTTACTACATGCTACACAAATACCAAGGGAAGGAGAAGCAGAGCTTTGTGTGAGCAAGACGGACACAAGTGACGCCGAGTCTCTCGGACAGATTCATTCGGGCAGTGGTGGTGTTAGGGGAAGCGAAAATAAAGAAAATATTCACAGGTGTTAAAAAGAAGAGAATTAGGGGTGAAAATAACTGAGGGGCTGCAACTGGCTGTAACCTTCCCCCATTCTACATCGGATCAAGTCCCGTATATGTGTGTGTGTGTGAGAGAGAGAGAAACAAGAAAGAGTCTGTGTTTGTGAGAGAAAGAGAAGACGGAAAAGAAAAGAAGGAGAGAGAGAGAAACAAAAGAGTGTGTTTGTGAAAGAGAAGACGGAAAGGAAAAGAGAGAGAGAGAGAGTTACAAGACGTTACAAGGAAAGAGAGTACCCTAGGAGACATTACGGTCCATTCAAAGTGGGTACCTTTGGACTAGCAATCGAGTGGACACATGTCTGCTCAATTGTTTTGCGTCCCTAAACGGCCACTTTTCAAGACTTTGTCTAGTCTTGACTTGAACTGGTCAACAGATTCACTGTTGACAACTTCCACTGGAAGTGCGTTCCACTTACCGCAGATACTGTAGGTGAAAAGATTTCCACACAGATTGCGGTTGTAACGCTTCAGTTCAAGTTTGAAGCCGTGATTGCGCGTTCTGTTCTCACTGAGTGTCAAAATATCTCGGTAGTCAACATTGTTGACCCCTCGAGGTATTTTGAAAACTTTGATGAGCTGACCAAGCAGTCTACGGGTTTCCAGCGAGAACAGATCTAATTCCCTTAGTCTATCCTCATAACTTTTATGTCGGATAGAGGGAATCAGTTTGGTTGCGGTGTCCTTTCGAAACGAAGTACTCCAAAATTGTACTGCATACTCCAGGTGCGGCCGAACGAAGGAGTTGTACGGACAAAGTACCATCTTCCTGTTACGGTATCCAAACTGGCGCTTTATGTAGCCTAACATCCTTTGGGCTTTCTTATCTGCCTCGATGCACTGTTTCGAGAACTTGAGGTCGCTAGTGATAGGTACATCCAAGTCCTTCTCAGTGTCACTCGATTCAAGAGCAGTGCTTTCATTGAGTTTACCAACTATCGAAGTCAGACTGATAGGTCGGTAGTTTGACGGATGGCCGGGGTCTCCTTTCTTGAAGATCAGAGTCACCAACGCCTCACGCCAGTCTCTAGGAGAGAGAGAGAGGCAAAACAAGAGAGATAGGGTTTGTGTTTGTGAGAGAGATAAGATGGAAAGAGAGAGAGAAAAAGAGTGTGTGTGTATGTGTGCTCAATAGAAAAAAAGAGAATAAAGAGAAAGAGTATGCGTTTGTATGAGAGAAAGAGAGAACACAAAACTGGTAGAGTTATAGATGGAAAATAACGTGTGTTTTTTTTTTATTCGACCATCTGGCGACTACCGTTAAGGGCATAAGTCACCGTAATTAAAATTCTAGCCTAGTACTAGGCTATTCTAAAGTTAGAAAATAAACAAGAATAAAAAACAACAACAAAACAAACTAGCAAAAAGCACGTTTCGCCCTCAAGGGAAGGCTCGCCTCCCCATGGTGCAGGATCATGCGACCTACAACATAGAGAGTCAAATAAAATGAAGGATGTCAGCCTCCTTCAAAAATTCTGATAGCCCACTAGCTTGTGTAGACGAATCCGCCCCAAGTGAAAGGGACAAACGGTAGCAACCCCGCTTATCCGATACCAAGACAGGTAACGTAGGCAAAAGTCATCCAGACTGGGACATTTAACAAGACTGTGCCAAACAGACTGCAGGACAATGCAGGCGTTGCCATAAAGTGTAGGTGAGCGCACTATCAAATGGCAGGGCGTCCCGCGAGTGGTGCTCAATTCGAAGACGACAGAAAGCGACCAGATGCCGTCGCGGCATTGGGATGTATGTCTATGGGAGCAGTTGCGTCGCAATGGCCCACAACTTTAAGTTTCCCTCGGCCGTCTCTCTTATTCGTTGCCAAACAACACGGATGACTACCCTAAGGAAGAATCAAATGCTAGTCTGCTCGCCCAGTCATCACGGACTCTGTGGCAGCTTCATCGTCTCGCTCATTCTCCACAATCCGCACATGTCTAGGAAACCAGCAAAAGATAATCTCGACATCCGTTCAGTTCATGGCAACCGTGGCATGACGGATACCGCGAACTAAGGTATGTTAAGATTTCAATGCCCTATGAGCACTCAGGGAGCTTTGGGAGTCACTATATATCACAATCTGGTTTCTGAACGATGCAAGACACGTTATCTCCTATACCGAGAGGTATCTTGCAAACTATTAGGCCGTGAAAAAAGAAGCAGTGGAGTGGAACTTTCTAAAGAAAAAAGGCCTCCACTCTCCGGAAAAAAATGCTAGTCTAACATTTACAAATTTCCCCATCAACTTATACATACATGAGTTTCGAGAGATTTAGCGGAAATAGGCAGGTGTAGATTGATCTCTCCCTGGTTTGCGAAAAGCGAGCGGTTTGTAAAGGGTTCTTCGCCTATTGAGTTATAGTCAAGTCGGCGGCCTTTAGCAACATCACGACGTGCAATGAATGCCGGCGAACCAACATTCTGGCGAAAGAATGCGGAAAAACAGGTCGCGAATGACTCCGCCACGGACGAGGTGTGGCCCGAGATTGCTGTTTCATTCTCTTAGAGAACGGGAGGGGATTCTACGAGAACAGGCCCTGAATACTTTTGATTCACTTCTATAGCTCTGGTAGAGGGATATTCCCGTTAAGTGAAGACATGTAGATCTAGCTAGAAGAAATTCACCGACACTGAAGTTGTTCGGGCGGCGCTTATAGCCTTTGTAGGTTTTACACTTCTGTTCGAGGGCCGTGTCACACTCGGCTGACGACCACGGAAGCGGACGGCGTGTAAAACGACCAGACGTTCTAGGAATAGTAGTTAGGCGTACATAGATGAGTTTAATGGAGAAGAACTCAACGGCTTCATTCACCGACCTAAACTGCTCGAGTTGGATAAAGAAATAATATTTTTTTCCTTAAGCACCAACGGGAAAGACTATCATGCGGCAGCAATCCAGAAAATGACAATTGAATGGGTTTGTCATCGCTACAATAGAGGTCATTGACCACATCTCACCCAAAATTAGGCTGCGTATAAAGAGAACGCAGGGATTGATCAAGACAGGAAAATAAAGAAGTTCTTGGGCATTGATGCGTAAACTCATTCACATTTAGGAAAAAAAATATCCTCAGCTCGTCTATTAGATCGAGAATGACCTGACTCTTGGGATTAATCATGCAGTTTCCACAGAGGGGATGTTAATCGTTCAAATCTTAGAGCACTAGAAAGGGCCTCGGCAACCGTAGCACGATGCGGCGAAATTCGCACGCGTTGATGTTAGCTGACAGTGGTATGTACGCAGAAATATCAGTATACTTCCTATTCAGGTGCAACTGCACTGCTACGTCCTAAAAGGAGGGATTTAAAGCAAATAGAAGAAAAAAGAAATCATGCCGGGTGTTAACCGCGAGTCTTCCTGCCGGTCCTATCCCATGTTGGTGGGTCGCAAAACCCGTATACCACGTGAGGGTGGACAGTGATGGGTCCGGAATCCATGGCAATTCCATTGAAGAAATATGCCCTCCATGCCTAGCTCGGAGAGGACGCGTGGGCCCTCGTCGAAAAGAAGACTCTAACAGGAAGGGTGGTACGCTTCCCTGAAGCAGAACTCTGGGCGCTTTGGCCTAACAAGACGCTGAATGTTCTGTCGCATTCGAGAACTTAATTTGGGAGGTTGGACACGCCATGCGAGTCTTTTCCTCCCTCTGCCTTGAAACCTTCGGCACGTGGGTTGGCTTAGGAAGCGGGGGTCTCTCCTTTCGAGGATATACAGTATTCGAGCTAGCCAGTGAAGCCTTGGTTTGAGGCATAGAAGCCAAAGTAACTTTGGTGCTGTCCTCCTTTCGGGGGGCAATATTAGGAACCCCGGAAGACGGCCTCACGAGCACATTCAGAGGTGTTTGTTGTTTCTTGTGAGTCTAACGACCTGGTAGAGACGCAGGACTGTTTCAACTCACGGGTAAAGGTCACAGGGGGGGGGGAGGAGGGGAGCCATGGCTTTAGCCGGGACTGGATGCGAACTCTTTGTGCTGCCAGGTGTACGAGAGGGGCACCTGGGGTGAGTATAACCAGCAGAAGGGTTCCGAATGGGCGTGCAAACGACCGTGCTCGTAAGCCAGGAGGGGACAGGAGCAGAAGGTACCATTTTAAAATTGAGCATAAGCCATCCCAGGTAAAGTTAGCCGCCCCAGGGCATAGTCCTTAGCCTCACGATATGAGAGACAATGAGAGATAATGATTTACTTATCCAAGAGATACGCAGATGCCGCTCTCTGAAATTGACACATTTGGCCATACACGATAAGGAATTATCATGTAGGGCTTTGAAGCAAATTACAGAGACCTAGGGTAAACCTGACTTCGCATGTCTACATGAGCAATTCTTATGGCCGCAGCGGTAGCAGTAGTAGCATCTTTGTGGTAGCGACACGAATACCTTCATGCGGTATCGATATTACTCGGCACCCACTACCACAGGGGCCCGTTACAGGTGAACGTAATGATGAGTGTAAGGGAGGGGGCGTCTGAGACCCCTCTCTGTTTTTGCATCATATTTTCGACCTTGAGCCCTCCATGCTAGAGTGCGGCGTCACACTCACCGGTTACCAATCCTGTGTCCGAAGGGCGCTAATCCTTGCTTCCTCAGAGGGATCCGACGCATTAGGCAGAAGGCTCACATCCTCGAACGGGTCATTTTCGACTTTCTACCGAACAAGTTAGCTAATGATCTCCTCTGATGGATCATGTTGCCCTAGGTTAACATGCTGCCATCAGCGGGCTCGAAAATCCTGGGGAGTCTCTCAATGAGGGGCCCGACGTAATCGAGGCTCTACTCAGCGTACTTGCGACTTCGGTCTTAATTTGGACCCCCTACACTAGTGCGCATCAGGGTCGGGCGTACAAATCTTAGCCTGGTCACTTATCGAAACGACAGTGGACCTGTCCGTCCCCGGAGTCCTCACGGAGGGAGAGGCACCTTTAGTCCTCTTTGTCTTTTTGCTCCTTTTTTTAGGGGGGGGGGGAACTGAACCCACTTCTCTCCACTACCGGAAGGAGCATCTATGCCGGACGAAATAGCCTATGAAAGATCCTATTCCGAGATGAAGGTCTTAGCTGGTAAAGGGAAACCAACCGGGGGAGGAGGTCCTCCTCCACTCATGAACCCTCTTAGGCACGAGCCATACAAAGAGAAGCTTGCACAAGGGCGAAATTAGGTTTGGTCCTTTGCAACAACCCTGGGTTCAACCACATGAAATATCCTGCCATATGCGGCTGGGTCGCCTCCGGCATCATGTCCATCTCAGTGGTGCTTCCTTGTAGTGGCCATCCCCCAAGGAATAACGAATCCCAATCGAGGACTCTGATTTGTGTTTTGTCGAACCCTGGAGGCTTAAAATGCCGGACTGTAGGACATTAGGAAGCACGGAGCGATGGACCCTGTTCTCCCCTATCCACTAAGGGGCTCGCCCTAATCAAGCTGCTCCCACCTGGAGCAAATAATTCTGGGCCACCTGACTTCTCTCTTGGCAGTCCCCTCTGATACCAAAGGAGCGACTGCTGGTTTTGGGGAGCTGTAGTTACCCTTGGGCGCCTCAAAGAAGGGGGTTAGGGGGGCGCCGCCGTACTCGTAAGCTTAGGAGAGGAGTAAACCACCTCTCCGGTAAAAGAGATTTGGAGGGGCCCCTGAGAAACTAAACGGGGTCCCCTCTATGTCAGAGGTTGAGCTGCCTATGAGCCGCTCCTAAGATTGCAAAGGGAAAGCCCCTTTGTCCCATGTCAATAGTGAGATGGGAGACCCTCCACCGGTTGAAGGGGTGCCTCGATTTTTCTCGTCCTTCATGACACCTGGGGAGGGCAAGGCTGCGCTTGGGGGCAAATATCCATGAACTTTCCAGGGATAATAGGCTACATAGGAGAGTACCCACTCTGCGGGGATGGAAAATGATGAAATTTAAAAGATACCGTCATCGCGAATCCGGATTTGAGGGGCAGGAATAATTCCAAGAATCCAAGCGCTCTCGTCTACATCGACAAAGGCCTCGTCCTTCGATGGGGAATAATGAGTTTATATTTGGAATACGAGAGTCGGGCTGGTTTGCGGCCCGAGGATTTCTCGCAATTCGTCGAGGCCTTGAGTACAAATGACGTTTCCAAATGAGTACTTCTGATAGTAGAGACTTATGGAATGCCATACGGAGGCCTTCTTATGAGTTGATAATTTGCCGTCCCGTAGCCCAGCATTTCTGAGTAACGAGGCTTCGTATTTCATGTTTTTTTTATCCTTTCCCTTCTCACAAATTCTCTTACATTTATTCAGTTTTATTTATCCCTTTCCGTATTCTTTGTGAGCAGAGTGGAAATTCTCACGTTGGTTGTGTCAGTATCTAAAGAAAAAAATATCTCAAAAATGAAACAGATCTAATCTTAGGGTCTCGAGATTGTAGTTACCTCTCAGATACTGGCAACTACTTTCGGTAACCCTTTCCGAAAAATCCCTAATGACCTTTCAGGGCAAAAAATCTTCCTCAAACCAGTCCTGAGTTGCCAAGCAGCAATTTAAGGGGAAGTTCTAAAAATAGATTTAACAGCTCTTCGCCAATGCGCGGATTTAATTGAACTCATGCACATGTGTATAAATGGGGCGTAATTTAGTGACGTGACGTGTGTTTTGGATTATGTATGCATATGTATACTTTTTTATGATGTGTGTAATTGTAATTGAACTATTTATATTTTGAGGTATCTATTTGGGTGTGGGCTTACATAGTCAGGGATGGACGTTTGTTTTATAGATGGCTTTTGATATGTGTTTGTAGAATTTGTTTGTATGCGTGTTTACATTTTTCTTTTCGTGTGCACATAAATTTTTACATGTATATAGTTGTTGCTGTAGGCATATTTTTATTTGGGATTATGAAACTTATAGGTATATAAACATATATGTGTGTGCGTCTTCAGGTATTGACCTAGGTTACTGAAGTTTGTCAACACCTAAAGATGAGCGAGTAAGCTCGAAACGTTGCAAAATAAAGGAAAATAGACCGGCTATTGCTTATCATTACCTTCCTCGTGAAGCTAAAGTTCAGGCACCACAAAGTGTATATATATATATATATATATATATATATATATATATATATATATATATATATATATATATATATATATATATATATATTTATATAGTCATTTGATTTGCTGCTGACCAGTCTGATCTTCAATTTCACGGCGAAGGTAAGGTCACATAGGAGGCTGAGGTACATGTGATTTATTAAGTATTAAGGAACAAAGTTTCGGGTGTATCACCCATTTTCAGGTTCTAAAATCATAAAACAATAAGTACAGTTCGATCTAATTAAATTGTATTGTCAGAAAACTTATTACGAAGTCAGAAATTGTGCTAAAACTAGAAGTTGAAATATTTTCAATGGGGAGGGGCGTTAAAAAAAAAATTAAAGGCTAAAGTAATGGAATTTCATTAAACTAGAAAAGTTAAGACGACTAAAAATATAAAACTCCGAAATTATGAACAAAACTACAATCATAAGAAGACAATTAAGATCTTATTAAGAATATAATATGCTAAACTATAAGATCCATATTGTAAAAAATGACGTTCTAAGATACAAAAAATTAAGAAAACTAAAAAGGACTAGAACAAATTTAAACTGGCAATATTAAAAGTTTAGACCATGTTATTAAATAAAAAATAATTCTCATTAAAAATCATTTCTAAAATAGTCTTGAGATTTTGACCAGAGAAATTGTGAAAGGTGTCTTCTGTTTTGTTAAAAATTAGGTTTAAAATAATATGAATTGTTTCATTAACAGCAACGTTTGTAAATAGTGAGGATACATCGTAACTGACTAGGACATTTTAGGAGGCTAAATTGTGTGACAATAATTCCTTAACAAAAGAATAGCTGTTTTTTCATGGTGTATTGACCTATGGTTAACCTAGAGAGCAAATTAGTAACATATTTAGAAAAGTTAAAAGTTGCAAGAGAATAAGAAGCCAAAATTGGTTGGAGAGGAACATCAGCTTTATGTAGCTGATGTTCGTCAAAATTTCAAGACTATTTTAGAAATGATTTTTAATGAGAATTATTTTTTATTTAATAACAAAGTTTACCAACAGATAGATGGAGTAGGAATGGGTTCACCAATAGCAGCTACTATTTTCATGATTCATCTTGAAAACAACTATGAAACAATGCCCTTTAGATTTCAAACCCATATTTTATCGTAGGTATGTGGACGATTCCTTTGCTATTTTCAATAATATAGAACATACCCACCATTTTTTAATTTTATAAGCTCTTATCATCTCAACATTAAATATACCATTGGATTAAAGAGTAACAACCAACTTCCTTTTCTAGACGTCATTATAGAAAAACCGACAAACAAACTGCCTCAATATACAGAAAGCCTACCTTTAGTGGACTACTAATCAATTTTTCCAGCCATTGTGACTTGTCAAATAAACTCAGTGCAATAAAATCTCAAATATATAGAGGTTACCATCTCCCCTCCAATTATTCCCTAATGCACAATGAATTCCAAATTCTAGTCTTATTGTAAAAATAATTGCTACACCCCATCTTTGGTTGACAAATTAATCAACAATTTTCTAACAAAATTTGCTCTCCATCCTTTCTCTCATATGATTCGCCCTAAAATGAAAAAGTTTTCATAGTACCTGACATGGGACCTTACAATAATTTATTCACTAGAAAATGCAACAAATTATTCAAAAGATTTCTTTCATACCAGCTTCAAAATCACTTTTATCAACGCACTTTCCATAGGAAGTTTTTCTCTTCAAAAGACAAACTTCCTCTTGAAATGAGCTGCCGTATTGTTTACGCTTTTACTTGTCCTTGTTGTTTGCAAGGAACCTACATTGGTACTACGGTTTGCTCATTCAAAGAGAGGTTTTGTTCTCACATGAAAATAAGCCATCACACTGGAAAAAAATTGTCTAAGAAGGAAGCTTCTGTAATTAGAAGTCACATTATACAATGCAAGACAGAATGTTCCATCGATAATTTTAAAATAATTGGTCGCAATAACAATGAGTATAGTCTAAGAATTTTGGAATCCCTACTGATACAGAAAAAATCTCCTACACTCAACATAGATAATACCGCTGTTCCCTTCTTATTTCTTTATTTTAATTACCTCACTCAACAACCAACCAACTTTCTCTTATTCAACAACCAACCAATCAAAATCCTATCCTTCTTCAAGCCACTTCCATTATAATTTCTTCACCTTGTGATTTCTCCTGAACTTCATCGGTAAGCAATATTATACTCGTACTTTAATTATTTACTTTTGTTGTTTTGGGTTGTTTTTCTTTTCGTTTCATTAGTGGTTACATTAGATTAATACTTTGATACCCTTGCCTTTTAAATCCCTGAGTTATTTTTTCTTTTTTTAATTTTTGATATATCTACATGGTCGTAACTTGATTATTTTTAATATTGCAAGTTTAAATTTGTTCTAGTCCTTTATAGTTTTCTTAATTTTTTGTATTTTATATCGTCTTTTTTACAATATGGATCTTTTATTTTAGCTTATTATATTCTTAATAAGATCTTAATTGTCTTTTTATAATGTTAGTTTTGTTGATAATTTTAGAGTTTTATATTTTTACTCGTCTTAGCTTTTCTAGTTTAATGAAATTCCATTAATTTAGCCTTTAAATTTTTTTTTTAACGCCCCTTCCCATTGAAAATATTTCATTTTCTAGTTTTAGCAGAATTTCTGACTTCGTAATAAGTTTTCTGACAATAAAATTTAATCATATCTAACTGTATTTTATTGTTTTATGATTTTAGAACGAACTAACTTTACAATTTTATTACACGGTGTAATAAAATTGTAAAGTTAGTTCGTTTGTGTGTGAGGGACAATGCGTTCAGAGCTGAAGATTGTTTTTACAATATGGTATGAGTATGGGCAATCCCCTTTCCTGGATATTATGCAATCTGTTTATGGAGGATTTTTAAAAGCTCAGATTTGATTCTTTCTTTGAAAAATTGAATAAGATCTACCCAACTATTACATTTAAAGTAGAATGGGAACTGAACAACTAATTGCCGTTTCTGGCTATAAAAATATCTAAAATAAACGACAAAGCATATTGTTCCGTCTACCGAAAACAACTTATTCCAATGCCTATATTCATTATTTCTCGTGTCACGATGTATCTGTTAAAAGGTCTGTAGTTTCTTCCATGTTGCTGACGGCATATCGCATTTGTGATCCTTGTTTCTTGCAAGACGAAATTTATACAATCATCCAAACATTCATTGAACTGCAATATCCCCTTTGGTTCATAGAAAAGTGTCACTATAAAGCCAGAACCATCTAGTACTCCCCGACTAATTATATGGAAAACAGATGTGACAAATATTATGTTACCTTTCCATACTCTCCCAAGTTAATCAATTTCAAAAAGTTGGCACGGACTAACAATATCAATGTTGCCTTTCAGTACGAGAATACGATCAGAAATAGCCTATCCAAAAATAGATCGATCGATAAAGAACTGGGAGTTTATTTTATTCCATGCAAATCATGTAATGAATTATATATCGGTGAAAGCAGCAGATTTTCCAAGAGAATGAATGAACATAAATGCTATATGCGACGTGGCGCCCTCTCCTCGAGTTTATTTCTACATATGTCTAATGAAAATCATCAAATTGATATTGATAATGCTAAAATAGCGAATAGGCATTTATAAAAGAAATTCCCAACTTTAATACTTCCGACGGCCAATTCAATACTAATACCTGAATAAGCAAGAAATTTATACTTCCGTTTCTCAAAAATGCTGACACATTCTTGCATAATCCACCTTAGCGCGATAGATTTATGTGTTTGTACGTTAAGCAACTTCTGTATTTCATTTGTTTACTAGTGAATGACGATGACGGATGTTTCCGTCGAAACCTGGTTTCGTATATAAAATTAGTCCAATTACTGTGGTTTTTATCCTTATAGTTACACGTATGCTACTGTACTTTTTTGTATATATATATATATATATATATATATATATATATATATATATATATATATATATATATATATATATATATATATATATATATATATATATATATATATATATATATATATATATATATATATATATATATATATATATATATATATATATATATATGGGCATTAGTGCACTTGTGTGTGTTGTCTTGCAATCAGGTTCAGGAGTAATGCGGATATAATAGGTCATACTCACCCAAAGTAATTTCATTCTCTTGTCGCCCCCACGCATTTCACTTCTCTAACTCCATCATTTTTCAAAGCTTTGGTGGCAGATATGCCTTCGTTGATTTCGCTTTATTTATTATTTCAAGGAAACACCTGACTAGTATTGTTCCCCAAGGGGCTCACATTTATCCACAAAAGACAGAGGGAGATCACATCCATGTGCGCCTATACAAATAAGGATACACATACACATATAAGGAGACCAATACACAAACACGATACACAAATAACGATTCACATACACCAATGAGAATATGCATACACAAATAATGGTACCCATTCACAAACATGAATAAGTTACACAAACACGGATACACAGGTAAAAATAAGGAAACACGTACTCTAATAAAGAGACGCACACCCACAAACACAAATAAGGATACATATACACAAATAAAGAGACCTACATAAACATGGATACCTTTTCACAAATAAGAATACACATAAATAATTAAGGAGGCCTATACACAAAAGAGATACACATACACAAATAAGGGTAAACAAATAAGGAGACAATACACATACATGGATTCATATATACAAATAAGGATACACATATAAAAAGCATACACATACACAAACATGGATGCACATAAATAAATAAGGATGTGCATACATAAATACGGATGCGCATAAATAAATAAGGATGTACATACACAAATAAGGAGATTCATGCACATACACAAATAAAGATACCCACACACAAATAAGAAATACCCATACCTAAACACGGCTATACATAGACCCGTTAAGGTTACATTTATACACTGGATTTAAACTGGGGGTTTTACCAGCTCTGATCCCTCTCCTTTCTCCTTTTCGACTTGCCTCGAGCGGGCCTTCGGGTATTTGTCCCTTCCTAATTCGGTAATTTAGCTGCAATCGTTTTACCTTTGATTTCCGACGATTCGGTTTATTTTGCGCTTCCATGTGTACGAAAGTACACAAATGTGTATGTATTATTGGTGGATATTCTAAACATGTGTATTCGTTCGATATGTGTTAAAGTGAGGGATGCTACATATATTTGTATATTGAATGTATGCGTGCATGTATAAATGAGTATCGAAAAGCTTCTCTTTGCATTAATTAGCGTGCTGGTCATATGTATATGATAAGTAAGTAGGATGCAATTGATAAATTGTGTGTTTTGTATTGCGTTATGTGCCATGTTGGCGTATGATTAAAATAGGTAGAATGTCCATTTATTGTATGCCATTTGAATCTGAATAGGTAAAAGATATATACATATATGTGCTCGCTATTTGTTGTGTCCATTTCTTTAAGCGCATATGTTTGTTTGTATTTTTACCCATATAAACACGTACGTGAGTAGAATTGAGAAGGTGAACACCTTTCCCTACAGAAGTCGTGATTGGCATTTCCTTTGTTAACTGAGGTGAGTAGAAGCGCTTTAAATGGATATTCGCGGGTATTTACCCAATTAAATTTTTAAAAAGTATCTTTTCTGTCACAACGAAAAGAGAGATTGGTTTACAGTAGTTCAAAGTTGATATACTCTCGCACTCTTACACATTCACAAAAAAAGCGCAAACACAAGCGAAAGTTCACAGATATACATCGAGGCACGTACGAACAATACGCGCACACGTGACTACAAATTAGGGTATACATACACAAATTTGACTTAAAACATGAACATAATTTTAGTTATTCTTTTGTTGGTTCAGCGCCACATCTTCTCTTTATGTATATCAATAGTTTTTTTACCAATATTTCTACATTGGCACAAAGACTATGTGACACATAACGAGGCAATTTCGCTTATGAAACAAAGAGATTTTGCTCAACTTGTACAACTCTTTAGTCAAACCTCACCTGGAGTACGCTGTTTAATTCTGGTCTCCTACTCTGCGTAAGGTGATAGATCGTCTGGATCAGGTCCAGGCCAAGGCCATCAAGCTAATTCCAATACTTAGGCACAAAGGTTTTCAGCGCAGGGTGAAAGAATTCGGGCTTTTCTTCCTGGAGACGCGCTGATTAAGAGGCAAGCAAATAGAGACCTTTAAGATTTTAAGGGGGGTTGGCAACGTACAATACAGAAAGATATTCACGTTGAGCACAAATCAGACGGGTAAAGATGGTTACAAGCTGGATTTGCCACCTACTTCTCTTATAAGATCTGTGGTATGTGTAAACGTCTTCCGGTTAAGGTGGCGAATCGTTCGTCTATAGAACAGTTCAGATCTAGACTGGATGATTTAATTCATGAATTTGTATTGAACGTAGTGTCGAGTAGATTATAGAATTAAGTTAGATAGGTTTCAGGTTTTCTATTAAAATTCCTGATTGTGTCCTTTTTCACAGCATAATCAGTTATTTTTACATCTTTCTGTGACTGCGAAATCGGGTAGAGGTGTTTGGGAAGAGCCTTCATCTATGCTATACTCTCTCTCTCTCTTGCTACAGGTTAGGGATTTCGAAAAATAGTACCTCCTCGGTATGGTTAGCAGTGTCCTTTGAGCTAATACTATTTCTCGTGACTCCTTGTGACATAAGTATGAAAATGGCCATCGTAAGCTGCTGAGGTGACTTAAATTGAATCAGCCTATGCCTGGTGAGGTCAATCATGCAAGATTATTGGATGTTTCGAGTATATTGATCGCAGGAAGATGTTCACCGTGAATCAGAATAGGACTAGGAACCAGAGGTAGAAATCGGAGCTAACACTGTTTTGGACTAGTTTGTGAAGAAAATATACACCTAGAAAGCAGAGAGCTACTAGAACCGCCTCCAGATGCGAGAGTAAACAGAAACACTATTGATGAAGTTGAAATCAACCGAATGAAGTATCATAGGGAACGAATTGAGCGAGAGCTTTGTTCAACTCTCAAGCCCATTAAGATATCCAAAGATCTTTTTTTTCAATTTTCCATACCCAAACAATGCGAGGAGGGGGAGAAGGAGTGGGGTAGCGCTTCTTGTTTTTGATACGGTACGTTTTCGGGATGGTTCGCAAGGTCATTAGGGGTACTAACTTTCCTGGTGAGTGTATATATATATATATATATATATATATATATATATATATATATATATATATATATATAATACATCTCCCTCCCTCCCTCCCTCCCACTCTTTCTTTCTCTTTCTCTCTCTCTCTATAATTTATATATATATATGGTATTTTGCAAATTAGTTCGAACAGTGGTGAAATAATACAATTATTTGATAATTATTGTTTATATTCCAAAAGAATACGTCAATAATAAGATAAATGGCACATTTAATATGAAATATGACCACCCTTTGCTTTATAACCTGCTTCACTCGTTCTGGCATAGATTCAACCAAATTTGAATACATTTCTGCTAGTTCTTCGTTATGGTACCAGGCATTGATAACAGCACAAATCATCTTCTGCATCGTCGAACATTCGGTTTTCTCGATTCTACGTTTAATTATAGCCCATAGATTCTCGATGGGGTTTAGATCAGGAGAATTCCCAAGCCAATCTATAACGGTAAGTCCACTTTTTCCGAAGAATGTGCGCATTATTTGAGAAGTATAGCACGGAGCCAAATCCTGCTGGAAATTGCCGCCTCCATCAGGGAAGTCTTTCTGAATCGCTGGAAGCAATTGAGTCTGCAGGATTGCCTTGGATTTAACGTTGTTCATCATTCACTCAATAGTAACAAGCCGCGATAGGCCTTTAGCGCTAAAACAACCCCAAAACATCTTCTTAGGTGGATATTTTGGCACCTGTTGAATGTGTCCTGGCTGAAGTGATTCATCTCTGCTTCGTCTTACTACCAATGACTTATCCCCATGTACTTCAACTGCGATTCCTCTGAAAACATAACTTTCTTCCAGTCAGCTGCCTTCCATCCAGCATACTTGCGTGTCCATCGAAGACGTTTTGTCTTCATAGCAGAAGTCAATAACTGTTTACGTACCAGTTTTCTAGCAAATCAGCCAACTTCAATGAGCCTTTGCCGGACGATTGAAGAAGAAACATTTACACCAGCTAAAGACAAATCTTTCTGGAGGTATTACTGGTATTCTTAGGATCCTTCACACTATTTCTGATGAGAGCCTTGTCATCGTGAAGTGTTGTCTTTCGTGTTCTTCCACATTTTCCTTGTCTCAGTGTTGAATGTTCACCAGTGTCTTCAGCTCTTTTCACAATGTCGCCAACAGTTGACTTTGCTACCTTCATTTCCTCAGAAATCAATCTGATGCTAAATCCAGCATGTTTCTGAGAGCTATAATACTTGCACGCTTCTTGGGTGTGATATCCATAATAAATTTATAGCCTAATAATGATTGGAAAGTGAATATTCCTACAGAACAAAGTACCTCATGGAGTACGCTCCCAGCAATAATCATCCACGACAAGCTCTGGTGTAGAACTGTCAGGGTTAGTGTAGCAAGGGCACAACAAAACAGTTTCCAGATGTTACCAGTATACTATTCTGCACAGAAAACAAAAAGAATTTATTAGTGTTGCCAAAAATTAAGAAATATTATGAAATAGTCCAAAAATTTGGTACTGTCCGAACTAATTTGCACACTACTGTATATATATATATATATATATATGTCGTAGAATGACTCCCGACGATACCATATATCACTATTCGTTGAGGGAACTTCCTTAATTATTTCTAGAGTGCGTTAATGTCTGGCGGCCGATATTATGTATCTTCGATATGCTTAAGAAGTGGAACTGAGCTCAAGGATAATAATATTGCTATCATTAATAAAATAGAGTTTTATTAATAATAACTATCAACAAACACAAGACGGAAAATATTGACATAAACAGGGAATGAAAAGGTCGTGGGGGCTCGGCTAATCCAAGGATTTAAAGGATTTAAAAAGGTAAAACAAATATAGAGTTAAAGAGATGGGATGGTTCGATAAACCATTTAAAGCACAGGATAGAATTGGCAAAAGGGTTAAGTACTCAAAGGTGACGTTTGGCTTACGTAACTTTTACACTAGTGGTGCAGTGGAAGGTGGCGCGAAGGAGTTTCGGTCCGCTGGCGAGTTCCAGCCGAAGGGGGGGGATAAAAGGATCCTGACGTGGCGTCTTGGGAAGGAGAACCGTTTCTCGACGAACGGCTTGAAGAAAAATGGCTGTTCTAGGTTGTTCTCTTCTGAACAAAGGGATGATGAGAACCGTCTCTTGTCTACGGGATCAAGAACAATGGCTGTTCTAATGCTGTTCTCCTCTGAACAACAAGGGGGGGGGGGTGAGAACCGTTTCTTGGCGAAGGGCTCAAAACGAACAATGGCTGTTCTAATGCTGTTCTCCTCTGAACAACAGAAGGGGATGAGAACCGTTTCTTGGCGAAGGGCTCAAAACGAACAATGGCTGTTCTAATGCTGTTCTCCTCTGAACAACAGGGGGGGTGAGAACCGTTTCTTGGCGAAGGGCTCAAAACGAACAATGGCTGTTCTAATGCTGTTCTCCTCTGAACAACAGGGGGGGAAGCCTTGGGGACTTGGCGTCACGAAAGGCTCGAACCTTTGGCACTCAAGGAATATTGTCCTCCTTCTGGACAAGTGATGGTGAATCTCGAGGTCGAGGTCCCTTGGCGCACAAAGGGAAAGAGGGTCGTGGTGATGTTTCGCGACGAAAATCTGGATCTCCAATCTGATCTTAGTGGTAAAGTTTCCATATAAATAGCCAGGACATCTCCTTGGCGTGGGGGGACAATAGAGTGGGAGCTTCGAGGGAATGCACAGCCGGGCCGGAGAACAATGCCTTATCTGTTCATAAGCCTAACTCGATCTGGCGAGGTCGGCGTATGGGGGCGAACGGGGGGACGATTAACTCCTTGTTTAAACATTGACATCCGGTAGCTGCGATAAGGCTCCAAGCTTCGAATCGAAGATGCACGTGGGCAGCATCGTGGTTCTAAATAATATGGGATAGGAGTTGAAATTAACGCAGCTTCAACTCGTTCTATCACAATATATATATGCACTTTTGAAGTCCACAGCAGTGGCAGTGTTATTGATTTCAACTTGTATTCTCTTTATTTTTCTTACAAGTTTTTTCTCTGGGTCTTTTTTGTAGGCAAGAAAAAACATTCGCAAAAGACATATTTTATTCCGAGACGTCTTTAGACCTTGGTCGGTCATCTTCAGGGAATGAACAGAAATGGAATGACTAACAGAATGCTACACTATATATATACTTTCTTACTTAAACATAAGGGATACTAAATTATGTTTAAGTACAAAAGTATACATAGAATATGAGTCTCGTTAATAATATAGCTACGTAGATTGCATACCAAACCGGTATCCTACGTTGCGCCAACTCTGCGTTTGGTAAATTACGAAAGCGCGTTTTTGACCACCGAGACCTACGTTTAGAAACGAAAGTTAAAGTTTACAAAGTCATATTTTTTGTCTTACTATTATATGGATCAGAAAACTGGACTACTTACCGTCGATAAATCGAAGCCATGGGAACATTTTACCAACGTTCCATGCACAGTATATTGAAATTACCTTGGGAAGACCGTGGCACCAACCTGAGTGTACTGAATGAAGCTAACAGTACAAGTATTGAATCCTTCATAATAAAAACCACTTGACATGGTCTGACCATGTGATCAGAATGCCAAACAAACGTCTCCTGAAGCAGATATTTTACTCAGAACTCAGCTTAGGAGTTAGAAGGAAAGGTAGATAAAGAAAAAGGTATAAAGACTCTATCAAAGATAACCTAAAAGTATGTCCAGAAGCTCTGGATATAAATGCATGGAGACGAAACCTGAAGTGTGGAGTTGAAACGTTGGAAGCAAATCAAAGGCAACACTTGGAAGTCCGCAGGGCTGCTATCTTAGCCCGTCGAGATCGTCTGCGCCAAAGTCGCCCACCTGTTAATGCATTTCCCGACTGTGATAAAGTCTGTGGCGATAGAATCGAGCTGATAAGCCACATTAGAACGCATCAAAGATAGAAAAACGAGCACAGGCTATACTGATGAACCTACTAATAAAGAGAAAGATAGGGAGATGGGTTTGGTAAAGGAGGTAAGCTCTACTTCCCATGGTGATTTGTGCCTTGTGAAGAATAAATTTAACACTTCTCTTTGGTCGGTTATGTCTAATTGCACAGGGAAGTATTCTATGAAATTTTAACCGTAAGTTTAACTTTGGTTGTCTCTTGTATATTTTTATCTTCGAGAAAGAGTAATTGGCCAGAATCTAAAATGTTGTGTTTGCCTCAATTTTCTTCTTCGTTTTAAAATAAAACTATTAATTTCTAGTAAACTTTGGTCAGTTTTTTTATGAAACTAACCACGAAAAAAGGAGAACATACGGCAAATCGAGAGGCTATAAAATAAAATTATTAATAAAAAATTAGATTAAATGACAGAGATAAAAGAAAGAAAAGGTGAGAGTGATAGATACGGAATGAGAGTTAGAGGAAACAACAGAGAGAGACGCAGCTACATACTCGTAGTGACTCTGATCTAGTCCAAGCATTGTGACAAATTCCGAAGCAGGAAGCTTCCATTTCAATGGCCCGCATTTTTTTCCCCTTTTGCTCGGGAGAGTAAAAAGGAAACGACTAAACTAAATCATGCGCGAATGATAGAGAGGATATTGAATCGAAGTTTAGCAAACGTCGGCTACCCTTTTCGAACAGCCTTTAGCATCTGGAATATGCAAATAACATCCGCAAGAAAAAGATAAAAGACTGTAATAATATAATATTGCAACATGGATTTATTATTACTTTAAGAATTAACACTATTTTACTCAGGGGTCCTTTTATAAGTAGTCGTACGTAAGGATTGTTGTGAATTTGAAGCACACAAAAATTCGTGGAAGGCATCTAGCCTAGAATAATACCCCAAAGAGGTAACTAATTGGCCTTTGAAGTTGCAGAACCGTCCTAAAGCTTCTCTGCCCACCAACGGTGATTGCAATTAAACATGTTTTCTAGTTCACTCAATCGTAAGACGCACATGTATTTATTGACAATGCTTGGTGTAGATAACGAACCATTAAAAAACAAAGAGCCAGGTCAAGAAAACGAACTCTTGTTAAGACCGTTATTGGATGTTTCGTCGGCACACTTTTCTTCGCCAGAAGCTTCGTCGCATGACCATTTGGCCGTCTTCCATTTGCTGGTCTGCCGTTTCGTAGCCGGGCATCTTGTAGACGGACGATTTATTTTCCTGCATGGACTATCTTGGATTAAAATGTGTTTAAATACTGGGCTATTTAATATTTTTACATTCTTTATCTAAGATAATTTAATGATATAATGGAAGGCTAATTTTAGCTGGTTCTCTTCCCATAACGGAAACTCTTAGGATACAAAGGGAACTTTGTGATGAAAATGAAGTTACAGATTAACTCAGAGTTTCTTAAAAGGGAAATGGATTCACCCTATTCGAAAATGAGAGAATCCTTAGTATGGAACCGGATGCTAATCTTGATAAGGAGGTCCACCTTGAACCCTTAGAAGCGCTATGTGGCCTTAACCCTGGAACAAAAAGCGTGAAAAGCAAGGAAGGAATCGGGTGAACATGGTTTTATCAGATCAGCTGTGTTTATCTTACGAGGCCTATTTCCCGCACCCTGAGCGATTCAAGCTTGCCTCCCATACTTGTGACGCGAGAAGAAACCCGAAGGGTTATTCAACCGGCTCCTTATCTCGCCTTCCCCCCCATGCCAGCCGAAAGCCGGCGACTTCAAATCCAAGGAGAGCACGCCGTGGCCCGAGGTAATTTCGCCGCCCGCCGACCACCTACATATATAACCGGAGATTTTCCCCTGGATAGTCAGTACAGCACGCTCGCGCACGAAGACACATTTATATATATATATATATATATATATATATATATATATATATATATATATATATATATATATAAATTGTTATAACACGACATTGGTTTTGTAATGGTACATTCGACAGTGCTTCTACCTCCCGTCAACTATATTCCATCAATGGCTTTCTTGGAGAAACCCATACCATTCTGATAGTGCATAAGGATAACCAAGGTTGCAAGTATTACTATGGTAATGTATATGGTTATCTGACAGTTTCCGTTGATGC
This sequence comes from Ceratothoa steindachneri, assembly GCA_963969495.1. Taxonomy (NCBI): domain Eukaryota; kingdom Metazoa; phylum Arthropoda; class Malacostraca; order Isopoda; family Cymothoidae; genus Ceratothoa; species Ceratothoa steindachneri. Next base: position 20,662,788 of record OZ018329.1, on the reverse strand, counting down.
GAGCACAAGGGCCAAAGATTTACATAGGACGAGGATTATTGAAACTTAAAAACAAACCTCACCATCAAAGGAGATTTATTTATAAAAACATATGTACCAATCACTATGCGTGGCTAATTTTTTTTGTTGCTGATGATGTTATTTTTTTGTTTATAGACTGGTATTTAATATATTCTCGGGTCTTTGCTGCCCTTTATTCTGTAGCTGTATTTTTGTAGCCTTAACGTACACTTGGGTTGTTCTACGGTCCTGACGGGCAAATGTACGAGCAAATCGATGGCGTTGCAATAGGGTCACCCCTTGGAGTCCTTTTTGCCAACTACTACATGGATGCAGTTGAGAAAAAGATTTTCAAAAGTAATATAGCGCCCATACCTCCCGCCTATGCGCGCTATATCGACGACATACTCTTGAACGCACATAACCTCGATAAAGTTAATGTCCTAGTTGACACATTTAATTACAATTTGTGCTTAAATTTCACTGGCGATGCGGAAGATCACGGATCCCCTCCATTCCTTGAAATTATAATCAGTTTACATGTGTCTAAATTTACAACCCAAGTGTACATTAATGCCATAAACTTAGGCTTCTGTTTAAATGTTACATTTGAGTCTCCGAACGTTACATGAAATCAGTCAATTATGCCTTGGTTAACAGGGAAATTTCCCATTCCTCCTCGTGGACAGCAGTCGATCTTGAACTGAAGAGAGCTTCCCGCGTTCTGGTCAACAACGGCTACCCACAGGAATCTATCGATGCCGTTATAAAAGAAAAAAAATAACTTGCCGCTGGATTTGGTGTCCGGTGTACACCGAAGAAAAATATCATCGATCTTTATTTCAAGGCCAACATGAACACAGGCTACTGTGCCGCCCCTAATATGGATATAAACTAATAATATATTTCAAGACAAAGAAAACAAGTACATAGTTGCATCAGGAAGAACATCTGTCTCCCTCCGACGAGCGAACTCCAGGAGACTAACGTCGTGTAAGAGTATTCGTGTAAAGTCGGTCACTACGAACACTGCAATTCCAAGTACATCGGCGTCACCTCCACAGCCCTGTCGAGGCGACTGGCGGCTCACCTACAGAATGGGGGTAATTAGAAAACATGTCCACTCTAAGAGCACTATCTTAACCCGTGAAACGTTAAATAATAACACCTCCATCATCCTGAGACCAGAAAACCGCAGAAGATTGCGAAATGCCGAAGCCGTCATTATCAAAATGAAGAAACTGGCAATTAATGTGCAACTCCAACCCGAAACCATACTTCTGACAACTCGGTGTCTCTGTGTCGACCGCCGCTAATACAAAATCGCAATTTCCTTTACTTATTGAACATTATTTGAACTAAAAAAAAATTCTCCTTGAATGTGTTTGGTCCTTTTTCCGCGCTTAGGTATGAACAAGTTAATTATTCCGTAGTGCCTAAGATTTAAACGTTAGTTTGCCCCTAAAAAAGTTCCTTAACTGCGATTGGCCAATTTTGTATCCCTAATGTTCAAATAGAAAAAAAAACACTGTGTCGTAGAATACACTCTCGACGATATACCATATATGACTATTCGTTGAGGGAACTATTCAATTATATTTAGAGTGCGTGGTGTCTGGTTGACCGATGTTATTTATCTTCAATATGCTTAAGAAGGGGAACTGAGCTCAAGGATAATAATATCGCTATCATTAATAAAATAGAGTTTTATTAATAAAAATTTCAACAACACTCAAAACGGAAAATATTGACATAAACAGAGAATGGAAAGGGTCGTGGGAAATCTAGCTAATCCGAGGATTAAGATTTGGAAGAGATTTAAAAAGGTAAAACAAAAAAAAATTAAAGGGATGGCATGGTTCGCTAAACCATTTAAAGCACAGGATAGGATTGACAAAAAGGTTAAAAGCTCAAAGGTAATGTTCAGCTTACGTAATGACCAGTTGTTGTGCATAGGAAGGCGACGCGAAGGAATCTTCAGTCCGCTGGCGAGTTCCAGCCAAAGGACGGGGGGAATTAAATGATCCTGGCGTGGCACCTTGAGAATGAGAACCGTTTCTTGGCGAACGGGCTTGAAAAACAATGGCTGTTCTACGTTGTTCTCTTCTGAACAACATGGGGGGGGGGTGAGAACTGTCTCTTGTCTACGGGCTCAAAGAACAATGGCTGTTCTAACGTTGTTCTCTTTCTGAATAACAGGGGAAGTGAGAACCGTCTCTTGTCTACGGGCTCAAAGAACAATGGCTGTTCTAACGTTGTTCTTTTTCTGAACAACAGGAGAAGCCTTGTGGATTTGGCGTCTTGAAGGCTCGAACCTTGGCACTCAAGGGATATTGTCCTCTTCTGGACAATGATGGTGGATATCGAGGTAGAGGGCCCTTGGTTCACAAGTTGAGACCGGATCGGCGGGATGTCTCGCGAAGATAATCTGGATCTCGAATCTGCTCTTAGTGGTAAAATTTTTCTATAAATAGTCGAGCCATCCCCTTGGCGTAGTGGACAATGGAGTGGGGGCTTTGAGGGAATGCACAGCCGCGCCTGAGAACAATACCTTATCTGCCTATAAGCCTAACTCAATCTGGCGAGGTCGGCGCATGGGGCCAAGCGGGGGGGGGGATGGACCTCCTTGGTTAAATATTGGCTCAGGTGGCGTGATAACGCGCCCGGCTTCAAGGCGAAGATGCACGTGGGTAGCATCGTGTTTCTAAACAACATGTGATAACGGTTGAAATTAAGCGGCCTCAAACCGTTCTATAACACACTGCTTATGTTTTAAACGTTAGTTTTCCTTAAAATTTTCTTAAACTGTTATAGTTCAGTTTTGTATCCCTTATGTTTAAGTAGAAAAGTAAACATAGTGTAGCATTCTCTAAGTTATTTCATACGATCACACGGAGCTAGACTCAGAGCTAACTGCAGGCGTACCGTAAGGAGGGTACCTAAGCCCCATCCTATACAATATATACGCCCTCGATCTACCTGAACCGGTCAGAGAAGACTCGCTTTACGTCAAGTTTGCTGACGACATCTCTCAGATCAGCACTGCCCCCTCCAAAAATCCTCAACTCCTGGCACAAATTACAGCTAGGGAAATTGACCATGTCAACAGATGCAAAAGTAGGTGGAAAATCGCCACTAACACCCAGAACTTCAAGATAATACCACTCTGCCGTAGGGAAAGGGCACATATCAAAACAACAGACGACGCCCGCATTTCATACAACACTGATGGGACAGTACTGGAACTAAGGATAGGTAAAAATGGATACGGAATCACGTTGCCCAGACAACAGCGCGAGCGAAGGCCGAGCTCACTAAGCTATTCAGGTTCCAAAACCTGAACATGACCAACAAAAAGATGATCTACAACGGGCCCATAAGATCAAAGCTACTGTATCCACCTATAACTATTAACACTAATTCCAAAGAGAAATTACGACTCCTCCAAAGGGTACAAAAGAAAGGAATACTCTTAATCACCAACGTTAGGAGCAAAGAAAGAAGGAGGCAGAGGGATCTACATCAGATGATCCAGATGACAACAATTAACTTGGAACTGCAAAGAAGAACTTGAAAAAATTTGGAGAAAGTCTCATGAGACATGGTTGACGAAATCAGACGAAGACACTTGACATCCCGTTGGAGGACATACACAGAAGAACGCTTAACTTCACCAGCAGTAAAGCACAGACTGAAAGACAAGAAGAAACAATCTACACAGAAGACTACGCATATGAAACAACTACAAACAATAAACTACACAAAGAATATTTAACTAGAAGAACGCTAAAAATACAAAAACGAACAACGAGAGAAATACAAAAAAATACAGGAAACTCCTACCATAATCTACATGAAACAAAATGAAAACACACAAACAAACATGCAATACCATCACAAACTAAGAACAACACAAACAAACATAAAATACTATCACAAACTAAAAACAAAAAAGAGTAGGCAAAAGAAAATGAATTCAAGACCCAAAATAATGAGAAGAACTCGAATCTCAGATAAACGCCTGCGATTCCCTATCACCAGGGATTTTTTTACCATTCGATCTCCCTTACCCAGGGAAATCTATCACTATCTATCCATCTCCTACTATATATATATATATATATATATATATATAAGTGCAAATGTAATCTTAAATGTGTGTATGTACTTTCCATTCACAACTTATTATATCCAATGTCCAAAACGTTCCGTCATTCCATTGCTAGCTGGCAATTCTTGGATAAAGTACTCTGGCATATTTACCTGACCTTACCCGGCAAAGGAGGTAACGCTTTAAGTGAGTCCGAAAACCCCTTCAAAATCTCGTTTTATATTTATAGAAACCAGTTTTAAGAAAAAATAATACTATTGTTGTACTCACTATCATCATCATCATCATAAGGGGTGGTGCTGGCTGAAGAATGTAGTGTTGGTCCGATCAGTTTTTAGTGTTTAAAGTCAATGGGGGTTACAGCGCCGAGGAAATATGCAAGAGTAATCCTATTGAACCATCCTAAAACACACATTCAACCTTCTCCAAACACCACTTGAGCCTTCCCGTAACCTTGCCTCTAAGTGGGGTAGTTCTTACATGTTTCCTCGGGGCTGTAACCCCCATTGACTCTAAACACTAAAAACTGATCGGACCGACATTCTTCAGCCAGCACCACCCCTTACCCAGGACTTTTTATTTTACCCGCCTCTATCAGGCCCTTAATTGTTCTTAATGCTTTAGGGCCCAGCCGTACGCAGCCTGTAATTTTTGTTTATGCACTGAAGACCCGTTTCTATGTTATCTGCGGCTCGTAATGTGTTTTTAAACCTAAAGTTTAGGTTCCAAAGCCATCGTATTTATGTTTGAAATATGCACAAGTAATATTTTTGATTTGGGGCTTCGGTAGCGTGTTGGTTATCGTGCTGGATTATAAATCCACAGGTCCTTAGTTCGCAACCTGCGACCATCAAGAATGATATAAAAGATTGTCTCATGACTGATGAATATTTTGTTAGTAATTACTCAAACTTACGTGTGTTATCGAATGGGAATAACCTTTATCTTTTTCGTTTCACTTTTTTTTCACAAACTATATTTTGACTGTAATTTTAACATTCCAAATGCGAAAGTAGAAAAGGAAGTTCATCAACATTTTCTTATTCTTTTGTTAGTTCTCCTCCTTTCAATTGCATTTCCTTTAGTTCTAACATCGTTGCCTATGACCCTATGGATTAACGCACATTAAACAGAAAAACAAACAAACACTACTAAAGATCGTGGAGGAATATTCCCCCCAATTAGCAATCAAATTTAGACAATAATAATAACGAAATTTTATGAACAGACGGCAATCCTTCATGTGATCATCACTTGCCCTTTTCTCAAACACATCGGAGCCTACTATCATGTTACCACACTTGGAGACCTCTGAAAAAGACCACTCGCCGTGACGGATAGGGGATAAAGCCCCCCCCCCAAAAAAAAAATAAAAAAAATCAGACCCATTTATGATTATATTTATTTTTATAAGCCATACTTGTATTCTGATATTCAGACAGTTAGGTAGTAATATAAAATATATATAAAACAGTTTTTTTAAACCGTTACGAACGAATGTATCTTATATGATACATGTCTAAAATAAGGTAAATCTCAAAAATAATTATTAAATTCAGTATTATACATACCTCAGCTGACGCCCCCAAATTACAATAAACCACAGTTCATAAATTCTGATGTATGGAGGAAAAAAAACATCTGTGAGAGTTAGTGCACCCTCTCATTTTTATCCTGGATCCGCCACTGCTGGGTGCTGCCAAGTTTGACTGAAGAAAAAACTCAAGAGGGCCACAAAGGAAGTATGTGCTCTATTTTCATAGTTTAAAAATTACTGCAGAATTTTCAAACGTTGAAATGTCTCAAACTATTTCAAGAGCTAAAGCAGTACTAGGTATAGCGTACTCTGTTTTCCTTCTCGGCTAACCCTAACCCATTCCCACGCCTCGCCTGGGCGAGCCCTCCCCTACTTTCTACGAGTCAAGTTAGGGTTAAGTTTTCCCGTCCTCCCCGCTATCATAATTCTCGCCTTTGCTCCCTCCTTTCGGCTCCATTATGTATGATAAGGACTCAATCCTCTCACTCAATTCTTTAAATTATCGCCTTTCTCCAGCCACATATGCCAAGATAAAGGAGGCTGGTATCCTTCAAATTCGCCCAACTTGGAGGGGGCCGAGACTTTCGGCGTCCCTTAGGAACCTCTTTCGCAGTATCATTCTTCCTTTACCCAACACCTCCAAATCTCCCCCTTCGTCCTTTGCTCATCATCAGGCGCTGTCGGTGTCTCTTCAATAAGTCAGAGTATGTCCATGTAGAAGACTAAATACCACGTACATAAGTGTACGCAGAAAGACTCCGACACAAAGCTGCGCGCCCTTTCGTATCCCTAAAATGCACTTCTTGCCTCGAATTCTCCGTCGCCTTTTTTTGCACCGCCGTAAACTCCGAGATGGCTCGAAGGCGTGAAAGAAATACCGTCGGCACAAAGATGAAAAAAGGTCTTTCGCGTGACGAAATGGATTTTACGAGAATTCGATTCTCTCTCTCGATTCTGCTCGTGAGAGAAATAAAAGGAAGACTTTTCCCTGGAATCACGCAGAAGCTCTTGGACCTACGTCGAGTTTGTGTGAAACTCGATCTACATAGAAAACCGTTCGCCCGCTGGAAGGGAAGGAACTTCTCGGGGAATTGGTTATTGCCGTCTCGGTCCTTGTAGGTGCCAAACTTCTCTCAGCCCCCTTCCCTTCAGAGTCTGAGGTTACACAGGACCTCCTTCTGCGGATTACCCTAGATGTAGCTAGGTAATCGGTTTTGGCTATCCACTCCAGGAGCCGAATAATCGAACAGGTACTTCAAGGAAGAAGTCCGATTTGAGTCAACGTGTGGCTCACCTTCGTGATCCGGCAAAGGATTAGCATATCACCGGTCTAGGAGTACCCTCTTATTCGGTAACCTTGGACGGCCGGACTAGGTGCGATCATCGTCACCATAAGAAGATCTTCCCTGCCTCTCCTTCAAAATACTTACGAACTCAAAGGTATCGTTAATTGAATTATCCCCTCCCCTAACTTCACCAGTTTATTTGTGAACTAGAATTCTCATCCCGAGTCCTTACCCTCGAATATTAGAAGTGCTTACTTAATTCAGCGTTTAACTCAATAATAATATTCACTTCGTTCTGTCTGTTGTCATTAAGGCGCAAACATTCCAGTGAGTAATCTGCAAGTAATCCCCCACGACATTTTTTAGACTTATTTATTCAGTGCAAGATTTATCCTATTTATATTATTTATATACGCTGTTGCTTATTTCAAATTGATGTACATTAAAGATTATTTTTGTATCTGTGTTTTAACTAATTTGGACGATCCTTTGGCAATTATTAAGCAATCCACTCGGCTTAAATCTCAATATTCCACCGACCCACTCATGGTTGGCGTTTACTGAGTGGGGAACACACTCAGGGGATCATCATCTTAGTTTTGATCAAAATCGGTACGCCCTGGGGTTATCCTAATTCACCGTAAGTGGCTAAGATAGGTGTATTGGATACGCTTATCCTCCGCTTCACCTCGTTGCGGTAATAGAATATATGTCCAGGAAGTGGGACTGGGATTACCCGATCACTCAAACCTCGACAGTCCATGACCTCGTTGTTCGCACTGGAGTTTTCTTTCTTGGCCAAACAGAAACCTGGCTCGAGTCTGATTATGGTTCATGCACTGTCCTTGCAACCCCTCCGAGTCATTATTTTCTGCATGTTCCTCGGAACCACCGTAGAGGGTAAGTTGCACTGATTTCCAACTCATCCTTCTCTCTGAATCTTCTCCTCTCCCCCACTCTTTCCTCATTTGAGGCTCTCATTGCTGCCTCACGTGCTGTGCCCGCTCTGACTATTGCGGTCCTTTAATGCCTTTCCAGCTCGTCTCCGGCCTTATTTCTCGAGGAGTTCAGTAACCTACTCTCCAACCTATCCTCTACTGGTTCTCTCCTTATTCTTGGTGACTTCAATCTTCCTAGCCACGATGAGACTTTTCGCGCATTAATTGATATCATTAACCTCTTCTCTCTTACACAACATGTGTCATCCCCAACACATATACATGATAATATCCTTGACTTAGTCATCTCGAACCTCCATATATCTAATCTAACAGTAACTGACCTTTCTAATACGATTTCCGACCACTTATTGGTCAATTTTAAATTCTATATTCCCTTCCACCTTCCTACTCGCTCGTCCCGAGCTCCTACTCCTTTTCGGCGATTATTGTCAATGGATACTACTTTTCTCTTTAACGATGTTGTTTCTGCCCTACCTACTATTGATACTAATGCTTCACCTGACCAAACCTTAAACTCTCTGCACCAATCATTGTTTGCCTGTCTTTCTGTGCACGCCCCACTTATCACTCTTTCTTCAAACCGCCATCACCGCGCCCCTTGGTTCACCATGGAACTCCTTCGTAAAGCACGCTCCCGTGGGCAGGACACGCCATCCCTTTCAATTGCCTATCGCCTTGCTACTTCGACTTATTCTTCCAAATTAAAATCAGCGCGCGAGGCTCATTCACGCAAACTTTTGTCTGATAGCAAGAATGACCCTCGGACTATCTTTCGTCTCCTCCCTCGTCTTTCTTCGCCTAGCTCCATTTCCCCCACCTCCCCTCCCATCAATCCCTCTACTCTTGCTAAATTGTTCTCTGATAAAGTTATTAACCTTCGCGCCGTACTACTCCAGTCGTCGGAACAAGCCCATGCTGTTCTTCCCGACCATAATCCATTGCCGCTTAATGTCCTCATTCAGGTGTCCTCTGAGGAAGTAATTACCTTTATCTCACAAACCTGGATCCTCTAAGGACGTCTTTCCACCCAAACTCCTTCACTAAATTCTTCCTGCTGTCCTCCCACTGATTTTTCATCTCTTTAACACTTCTCTTGCCACAGGTGTGGTTCCCTCTTCCTTTTAACATGCCTCAATTCGTCCTATCCTTAAAAAAAACACACCTTAACCCCTCTGAACCATCTAGCTATCGCCTTTGAAAACTGTCTTCTAGACTGATTTATGAAATGTCCTCCAGGTGGTCAAATTTCTTTTTTCTATCAAAACCTCGTTAACAAATATTGATTTAGAGTTGGCACAATATTAGCGAGCTTTGAATTAATTTTTTAGCCATCTTCTTGAGCAGTATGCATCAGTTTACTTACTAATCCACTTTATTTCAAGAAACTAAAAGTAAATTTTAAATGTTGTATACCTTTTTGGATTTCTTGTAAATATTTTACCCCAAATCTTCATTAAATCTATGACGAAGAATTAATTGTATTTACATAATGTGAGATAAGCAACATAGCCTCTATAATTTTGCTTCGCTTTTAATGTTTGCTCCTTGGTCTGATATGTTTATTTTTGGACCAAGTAATCTTCAAAGCCAAGCGGCATTCCATCATTTGCATATTATAAACTTAAACACAGCGCCTTACTTCATTGGTTTCGCCACCGCTTTAGCAAAGTTAGATCAGAACTCATCCATATTTGAATAGCTGAATAAATTGCAAATGTTTTCCCTTCAATTAAACACTTTACCACTAAGCCAGGCGGGGAAAATTAACCAAAGCATATGAGAAGGGAATAGGCTGGCCACAGACTGGCCGTTGGCCACTGAACTTGGCCGAGGGGGGTTGCCTTACCCGTCCAGGACATGAATGGTCACAAATGAGCGGTCTAGTCCTTTGAGCCATAGCGATAGTGACGTAGCTGAGCCTTGCCATGTTTATGCTGGACCGTGATACCCAAAGCGCTTCCGTATGACTGATTGAGCGCTCCGCGGCCAGGTAATAAATACCCAGTAAGTCTGGCACCAATACCGATTGAGCCCTACCCAAATACCCATTGTGCCCTCCTCTAACTACTGATTCAGCATTTAACTAATCCCGTAAATGCCCATAGAGCACTCCTGCAACATTCATTGAGCGCTCGCTGAACCGAAACACCCCCTTGGATCCATGGCAATGTGGACCCTCCTACAACACCCATTTTACTCTCCCGTAACACTCCGTGAGCTCCCTAAAGCCCGGGTAGGTCCTCCTTGAACACCTATTGAGTTCCCCCCAAATACCAATTAAGTTCCCGTTAAACACCTTGTAGGTCATCCTCGAACACCCATTAAGTTCCCCTATAGAACGTGTAGGTCATCCTCGAACACCCATGGATTGCCTCTTAAACACCAGGTAGGGCTCCTTAAACCCCCATTGAGACTCCCTAAACACCCGGTAGCTCTTCCTTAAATACTCATTGAGTCCCCTCGTAAACACCTAGTAGGTCCTCCTTGAACACTCACTGAGTCCCCTTTAAACACTCGCTAGGTGCTCCTATAACAGCCAATGAGTACATCAAAACACCCGGTAGATCCTCCTTGAACACCCATTGAGTCCCGCTCAAACACTCGGTAGGTCCTCCTTGAACACCAGTTGAGTCCCCCTTAACACCCTTTAGGCCATCTTTGAACCCCCATTGAGCCTTCTTAAACACCCGGTAGCTCCTCCTTGAATACTCATTGCCGCTTCCAGTAAACACCCGTAGGTCCTCCATGAACACCCATTGTGTCCCCCGTAAACACCTGGCAGGTCATCCTTGAACACCCATTAAGTTACCCCTAAACACCGTGTAGGTTATTCTCGAACACATATGGATTCCTCCTTAAACACCCGATAGGTTTTCCTTGGACCCCCATTGAGACCCCTAAATACCCTGTAGCTCTTCAATGAATACTCATTGACTCCCCACCCCCCTAAACAGCCGGTAGGTTCCCCTTGGGCACCGATTGAGGACCCCCTAAACACCCGATAGGTGCTCGTTAAACACCTATTGACTCCCCCTTAAACACTCGCTAGGTTCTCCTTGAACACCCATTGAATCCCTCCAAAGACCCAGTAGGTCCTTTCAGAACACCCATTAAGTTCTGCCTTAAACACCCGGTATATCCTCCTTGAACACCTATTGAGTCTCCACTACACAGCCGGTAGGTCCTCTTTGGACACCTATTAATTCCTACCTTAAACATCAGGTAGGTCATCCTTGAACACCCATTGAGTCCTCTCTATACCCCCGGTAGGTCCTCTTTGGACACCTAATAAGTCCTACCTTAAACACCAGATAGATCATCCTTGAACACCCATTGATTCACCCCTAAAAACCCGGTAGGTTCTTCTCGAACACCCATTGAGTCTCTTCCTAAACACTCATATGTCCTCCTTGAACACCCATTGAGTCCCCCTAAACATCCGATAGGTCCTCCTCGAACCCCCATTGAGTCCCTTCTCTAAACATCCATAGTTCCTCCTTGAACTCCCATTGAGTCCCCCCCTCCTTAAACACCTGGTAAGTGCTCCTTGAATACCTATTGAGTCCTCACTAAACACCCGGTAGGTCCTCCTTGAGCACCAATTGAGGCGCCACTAAACACCCGGTAGGTGCTCCTTGAATACCCATTGAGTTGTCCCTTAATACCCAGTAGGTCATCCTTGGAAACCCATTGAGTCTCCTCCCAAACACCCAGTATGTGCCCCGTGAACACCCATTGAGTCTCTTATAACATTCGAAACCTTCATGAACACAACTTAAGCACTCCTAAACTCGCCGCTAGACTTTCTTGTACCCTCCCACTCCCTGTTCGGCATTGTCTTAGACCTTCCCCCTCAGTCTCCTGCTCCGCAACTCCATCCTTCTGTCCCTTCAAATCCCCCCTCCCCTCCCGGAGTATTGGGACGCTCTAACAATGGTTAATCGGCCCTCCTAATTACCAAGAAAAAAGATAAACAAATCTTCCCTTGTGTTCTGCTCAATCACATTTATATTTGACTAGAATAAAACCATATTAAAGCGTTATTTAATTTGCATATGTATATACAAATATGTATTAATTAATTAAATGTGTACACTATAAGAAGATAGATTCAAATAAATAAATAAACGAAAGTATTAAAAATAAAATTTCATTCATGTATACTTGAATATAAGCAGTGTGAAGCTGCTGCTTCGAAAACGCTTAGCATGGATTCCTTTTTGGTGATTATCCGGCTCCATGCGTTATGTTTTCAAGGGTAGACCGGTAGCTGTATTTCTGGAGTTTTCCATCTATATCAACACTTGTTAATGTATATTTGAATAGTGATAAGATTATGTATGTGTGGCAGTGCACTGCGAGAGGCAGTCGGTGTGAAGCAGCTCGGTAGAGAGGATGAATTGATGAGTGACGGAACGGATGTGTAAATGTACGTGATGAGTAACGTAACGGATGTGTAAATGTACGTGGTGTGCGCGTGATGATAGGTGTGGCAACCTCGAAAACCGGCTGGATTTCCCCAGGGATGCTTCCCGGTGGAGCAAAGCGGATTTCTGTTCCCTTGGTCAACAGTAACTACGACTTGATCACTCAGGCGAGCGGGATATCCGAATGAAGCAGTTAAAATCACGCACACACACATACACACAGACGATTGAAGTAATAAATGGTTATTTGAAAATCTTTTTGGATAAAAGGTTAATTTAAATTTTGAGACGCTAAAGGTGAAAATATGAGGAAGAACCTCGAGTACCCGAAGAAGGCTTTGAGCGCTTGGAACCGGGTAGGCTCGCATCTCTCCACGAGCTGCTGCCGTTTCGCAAGAAATGAAGGTCTCTTTATGTCCTGAAGAAGTGTTTGACTCGTTCACATTGAGAAATGAAATATTTCCATAGCGATATGATAATGCGATACTGCAGGGATATGTTGACATGATGGTTTTGTTAAAGGAGCCATTTTCCTAAGGACATGAGGACATCACAAATAAAACAAAGGTAAGATTACAGAAGGGTGTTGAGCATGACAAAAATAATACCAAAATATATCATAGAAGTCCTCTAGATAACACGACGTAACTATGTGAATTTCGGACGAATTGATAACAGCGGGAATAGGACAAAACTACAATACAATTACGCGATTTAGCACTAAATGATTACACAATGATTACAAAAATTATTGCGATACTGATTATGAGAAAGAATCATTCCATGTGATATGAAAGCATACTAACACTTTGTCCTAGAGTAATCGCTCTTTTCTCTAATTTAATAACGGCGGCGTTGTCTCCCTTCGAAGGAGGGTGATCTTTCTATTTTTACCCACCAGTAACGTTCAAGTACTAGTTAAGATCACATCCTCAGGAACTTGGATTTACCTCACCAGAACTAGTAATCAGCATTAATCGTGATAAAGGGATCAATATTATTTACCAAACACGTGAAAACATTATTCATGATTTTTAAAATGGACAAAGAATTTAGAATTCTCTTTTATCCTCATCTCTATGAGGGATTTATGTCTAAATATTTTGACTATTCCTAAGTTAACTATTTGGAGAACGTCTTTAAAAAAATAGTGTAAAATATTACGTTGTTTGCTTTTATACCCCCTTCCCCAAGTGCAGGACTAAAAAAATATATGTTAACTGTTGGTTGGAAAGATAAATGACACCGTTGCTGCTTGAACACCCTACAGGACACTCTAGTCATCTTCAGCGAAGATCTAGTGTCAGTGAGCTCGATAGGAAAGGGTGACTACAACCTGATCTTCCGGCCATAAGAAGTGGGCCATGTCATACATTACGTTAACTTTCATATTATGCAAATGTCATCAAGGCAAAGTAGATCTAACTGTGTCGCGAACCCTGAGAGACTTCAGAGACATAGTTCCAATGCCTCCACCTCCTTTTCTCTGTAACTAGAGCAAAAAATCCAGGATTAGGAAAGAGATTGGTAGAAATTGGTTTACAAATTGAGTGGTAGATAAATGGAAGAGGCTCGCTACTCATGTGATAGAAGGGAAGACGGCACTTTCGTCTAAAGAACTTTTGTCTAAAGAACTTCGGTCTAAAAGAACTTTGGTATAAAATAACTTTGGTCCAAAGGGACTTTCGTCCAAAAGTGCATTCATTGAGCTGTACATTCCTGCATATATGTATTCTGCATAATTCCATAACCCTATATTTTAAGAACGAGAATTTTTGAAGGTTTGAATAAGATTTTTTCTTTTAGTTCGGTTGTCACCTAAGTATATTTAATTTTTTTATCAAAGTTATTTCTAATAATTTCTTTATAAGAAGAAGAAAAAAAAAAGAAGAAGAAGAAGAAGAAGAAGAAGAAGAAGAAGAAGAAGAAGAAGAAGGAGAAGAAGAAGAAAAAGAAGAAGAAGAAAAGGGTGTTCAGGGTGTTAAAATAAAGAGTCTATAAAGGGGATTAAAAAAGGCGGTTAAGATTAGCAAATAAGGTCGTAGGCCACACCCCGCAGGGGTGCCTGTGTAACCAAGCTCTTCCTCTTAAGGAAGAGAACAGCGGCTTGTGTACATATATAGACACCAGGCAATAAAAATTTAAAATCTAAAAAAAAGCAGCTATGGTTAAATTATGGTGAAATATTTATAAATTTTCTGAACTTCGTCAATTATAATAATTTTAAAAATAAACTCTAAACTAAATTTTCCAGATTTAAAAATATCACGTTTTTAAAATATAGAGTTATAGAAGAAGAATATAAGAAGATATATAAAAATAAATCTTCTGAACTTCACCATTTGTAATTCTTTGGGTTTTAAAAAATTCACAAAATTTCGATACTTATATTTATTTCTGAACTTCACCATTTTGTTTTTTGATATTATAGAAGAATTATTATAAATAACTGATAAAAAAACATACTCGTAAGTCATAACCCAACTAAGATAAAATTATTATTCAAATACTCAAAAAATCCCCTTCCTAAATTATAGAGTTAGTGATGATGATTGTAGGAGAATCGTAACTCCACCGTTCTCTCTCAGTGGAGACACGAGGCGGTTACCGCAAAGACATCAGGCCCGGCACCGTGGGGTCAAGCGAGGAACCACAGGGCCTCGCCACTCGTCGCTATGAAAGGCCTACAGGTTAAAATGAAAGATGTCCCCTACGAGAGGGATATTCAATGTCACCTCAAGTAAGAAATTGGAGACGCGTTTCTCTCAAGTTCGAAGGCTAACGAGGAGCCGATGTAAGACTTGGTGAGAAAATCTGTTTGGAATAAGAACCCTCCTGGGCCCGTCCCCAAGCCCCCCCCCCTCTTACCCCTCCCCCAGTGGGGTGAAGAGGTATGAATAAGAAACACTGAGGAAAATCGGGGTAGAATACGTCAGTCTCCAAGTGACGGAGTCCCCGGATTAAGATCGGGCTACCGAGACTGGACACGTAGAATACTTGGGTCGTCAGACTAAGAAGTACCCTGCAAGAGAGGCAGGGCTACCTACCTTAAGTGGCTGAGAAGTAGCTCATCCTCGAGCTAGTCCCTGGTTATCAAACCGAACGTTAAGTTAACTTGTTCAAGTTCAACTTAATCTCGTCAGAGAGACTCCTCATATCCTGGTGCATCTTAAACACCAGGGGTATTCCTCATCCTTGAGGAATTAAGAAAAGAAGAAGGAAAAGGCTCCCCTTCGAGCCCGTTACTCGGTGGCCACACGAAACTCATAAGTTAACTTGGTTGAGGAACCAAGTTCAACTTATTCTCGGCAGAGAAACCCTCATCCGTTATACTCGCCCTTGAGGAAGGCTGGAACTAAGAAGCTCTTCCTAGAGCTAGTGCCTGGTTACCAAACCGACCTTTAAGTTAACTTATTCAAGTTGAACTTATTCTCGCCAAATAAATCCTCCTCCTCGATCCTCGCCCTTGAAGAAGACCCTCCCCGAGTACAGAGTACAGTCCTCGCCCATGAGGAATTAAGAAACGAAGGAGAAACGCTCCCCCTCGAGCTCGCCCCTTGGTGGTCACACTGAAATCTAAGTTACTTGGTTTATGAACCAAGTTCTACTTAATCTCGCCAGAGAGACCACGCCTACCTTGGTGCCGCCTAAAGCAGTGTGATTGTTCTCGTTCTTAAAGAACCCCCCCATGAATACTGCTACCCTCGCCAAAAATACCTCGTGATCTCGATCACCTCCATCTGGCCGGTCGGCACGCGTCGTGGAGTCAATAACATTCCTGAGGTATTTAAACTCCAGTAGAGTCAATAAGCCTAAATTTTGTATATTAAAGTGGATATCGAATTTAGCAAATTTTAGAGGGTCAAACTAAATGAATTAATTATTGTGTATTTCAATATTCGGAGTATTTATGTGGTTAAAAGGTAATTTTTGTGTATTAAATTGTTAAAATTAAAATATGTTTATTTTGGGAATTATTGTGCGTTTATTTATATCCTGACGTGTTTGAGACGGCTCTCTTCTTTAAAATAACAATATTAGCACTCTTAGCCTACTCAAAGCCTACTTCATCAAAGAAGTATATCACTACCACCAAGAATACCACGGCAAAAGCGGTTTGTGTGAGGAGAGATTAAAAAGGGGCATTCTCCTACATAAAAGTGGTGTCTGGTGTGGAGTGATCGAAAAGAGCCATTCTACGACAATGATGATAAAAAAAAATGATGGGTCGACTTTTAGCCACTACTACACAATCCGTATAAAAAGCAATAAATACATTAAAATCAAATAGGCAGACAAAATATTTATATATTTTTATAAATTATTATTAACGCAAACAAGTATTCTATACAGATGCTGTACCTATATGTATTGTGAAATGTATGTAAGTACAGCATGTGTGCAATGCACCTGCATACGTGCATTTAATCTAACTTCCTGAAGGAAAAATTTCCAAGTCAATTTAAAAGACATGAGATGACATGAGATTAGTGAAACGGGGCTACTAATCCGTTTCCAGATCAGGTTCAAATATGAGAAGATTACCACTTAGTGGGTAATTAACATAAGGGTATATTCGGGCAATTTCTTTCTCCGGAAGTTTAACACGCCCAATGACCTGCCTGTTCATAAATAGTGTCCTTATTATCTTGTCGAGTACCACTCGAAATCCCCACCAGTAGCAGGCTCAGTCAAAATAACATTCGAATCTTGTGTTTAATCGCATAAATAGTTGATTTCTAAATTTAATTATCTCTTTAACCCATAATGGATTGTGATATTAGTTTTGTGAAAACTAAAAGAGGAAAGGATAAATTGTATCAATGGATATTATTACACAAAAAAAACAATTCACAAAATGTGTAAGCTATTCACGTTGTGAAGATCGTAAGTGTTCTAGTATTCTTGTGTTAAGCCAAAATAAAGTAATTAAATGTTCAAACCATTCTCATGCGAGTAGTAATGCAAAGAATCATGTTGTCAAATCAATGAAGACTGTTCAACAAAAGGCTAAAACAATGGCTGAACCTCCGGCTGTATACATTTTTGAAGTAATAAGCAAAGTGCCTGAGTGTTCCCAAAGTGTTGTTCTTTCAAACGCTTGTATAACCAGGACTATTAGGAAATCAAGAAACAAAATGCTCTATAAACTCCCTACAATATTAAATGAAGTGGAGCTACAAAGAAGATTTAGCATAACTATTCAAGGTGAAAACTGGCTAATTCATGATACGAGGGGCGGTCAATAAGTTTTGCGAATCGGTAGGGCAAAACAGAGGAAGGGGGGTGGCTGTTTGTGGAGGTGTTAGGACAAGTCAGGACCTGCAGCCGCACGCTCCTGCCTCATCTATTTAAGGAGTAGTAGCTGATCGCAGATCGTCAGTCACAAATTTTTCAACAATGGAGAAGGTTGGGCACCGTGCAGTGATCAAATTTTTGACCAAGGAAGGCAAGAATGCAAAGGAGATCCATGAACGCATGGTTGCAGTGTACACTGACACCGCCCCTTCCTATGCAACCATTACTCACTGGAAAAGGGAGTTCAGCCATGGTCGTGAGTCACTTGAATGTGACCCCCGTCCAGAACGCCCGTCAGACGTGACCAACGAGGACAATGTGGCCCGTGTGGAGAGGATGATTCTCGAAAATCGACGGGTGAAGGTCGAAGAAATCGAGCAAGAAGTTGGAATATCACATGGAAGTGTTATCAACATCATCCACGACAATTTGACCATGACCAAGGTCTCTGCCCGTTGGGTCCCTAGAAACCTTACGCCGCACGATCGACTTCAACGTTGTCAAAGTCTACAAGGACAGAGTTGCACAAGCTGCCCTGCGCGAGTGCGGATTAACTAATACCTAGACAAGTCTTTACAATATCGTGATCTCTCTTGCCGGGACTGCTAATCGCTCCGAAAGACCGATGCCTTGGTTTCACTTTGTGCACTCATTTTCAGTGCCCAAGACCACGATGCAGGAAATCGGTTTCAGTGGCATTTCCTAACGACACTCTATTAAGAGGAGCCAAGCCTTCCCGGGTAATGCTTGCGACCTCTTGAAATAAGACATTCATGGGACGTTAAATGAACTTTAACAGACACTTACACACATTTTGTAAGGGATATAAAAGATATTTCTATGACATGTACTAAATAAGATGATATTTATAGTACATTTACAAGACATTCATAGATCATTTAGGAAGAATTTACAGACATTTACAAGAGAGGTATAGAAAATTTGTCACATTATAAAACACTGGGTATAGATAGATTTTTTTAAAAAAATAAGACATTTAGTGACACTTAAGGGACAATCATCGGTCATTAAATGGCAGCTCTATTGAAACAATGAGTCAAAATTTTTCTAAAACAGCAATTTAAAAAAAAGAAAAAAATGTTCCTTATTTAGGCATCGCGAACAAATAAGAACAAGATTGGGTTTATAAATTTTAGAAACGGGGAATATTTTTTATGCTTTATTTAATTTTTTTGAACTGTGCGATATTTTCCTTAACTTTATAATTACATACTAGTATTTTTTTAATTACATACTACTTTCTTAACCTTTCACTTATATACTATTTGGGTTAATTTTAATTACATACTATAGTTACTTTTCAATTATATAATATTTCATTACTTTGTCAATTACATACAAATTTTACATTTTTGAATTAAATACTATTTTCTTTATTTTTTATTGCATCCTTTTCTTGATTTTTCTTAGTTGAATGTAATTTTATTAGTTACTATTTTTTTAAATCGAATACTATTGTTTTTACTCTTATTACTTACTATTTTAATTTATTTTTTATACAATACTTTTGTTACTTTTTAATTACATAGTTTTCTTTACTTTTTAAATTGCATATTATTTTCTTACTTTCTTATGTTTTACTATTTTCATTACTTTTTTAATTACAAACTATTTTCGTTATTCAAGTTCAAATACTAGTGTTTATTCAATTACAGTTTAATCTGTTTTATATCCATTAAGTTAGTGTCTTTTATTAATGTTTTGTGATGTCCATTATGTTCGTGTCTTTTATTAATCTTTTATAATGTTCATTAAGTTCGTGTCTTTTATTAATCTTTTATAATGTTCATTAAGTTCGTATCTTTTATTAATCTTTTATAATGTCCATTAAGTTCGTGTCTTTTATTAATGTTTATAATGTCCATTAAGTTCGTGTTTTTTATTAATGTTTTATAATGTCCATTGAGCTTGTGTCTTTTAGTAATGTTTTATAATGTCCATTAAGTTCGTATCTTATATTAATGTTTTATAATGTCCATTAAGTTCGTGCTTTGATTTATGTTTTATAATGTCCATTGAGCTTGTGTCTTTTAGTAATGTTTTATGATGTCCATTAAGTTCGTGTCTTTGATTTATGTTTTATAATGTCCATTGAGCTTGTGTTCTTTAGTAATGTTTTATAATGTCCATTAAGTTCGTATCTTTTATTAATGTGTATTTTTACAAAAAATGCAAAACGGATGACAAATTGAATATAGGGGGCATTAAGAGGAAAACATTTAAAAACCTTTAAAAACCTTTAAATGAATGAAGTTAAGTAAGACCTTTATTTTGATTTTTAATAATCTATACATTTCTTAGCGAAATAGGAAAGGTGAATGTAAAATAATGAAAATTTGATCAGATTATAAATGCTTGTGCGCATTATTCCTTGTTTGGGGTGGAAGAAATTTGAAGGATAAAGAGTGGTTGTTCACATATGTACTGATAATAAAGGGACGGAGGTGGTATCGGAGTTTAGAGTTGGGTTGTATAATTGACTTTCTGTGTTGGCTGTCTTTAATTGAAAATTCATCTAAGGCGGTTGTACGGATTGGTTGCTGGGTGAGATAATGTAATCAGATAGGGCAGTTTTCTGCATTGTTGATGGGCGCTTCAGTGATATGGGTTATCCCAAGGTGTGCACTAATACGAGCATGTGTGACTGCGTCGAACCTAAGGAAACCTCGGATTTACATCGCCAGCAGTTTGATTAATAAATTGAGGATCGAAGCAGCGTTGGTACTTTGTCTTTGTTGTTAAAGAGACGTTGTAATTTAGGTAGGTTTTGAAATACCGGTTGAAAGTTTGTAGCGGGGAAGTTGTTTTAGGATATGTGAAAGTATAGACCAGAGAAGCGAGTTGAGAGGTTCAATATAAGGCAGGGGTATGACTGCCTTCTCTTTAGGAATGTTGTAAGACAGGAATTTCGGGTTGAAGTTTGCATTAGAAATGTACGAAAAGTTCGGGTATCGGTTGTTGGCGAAGTAATTAGAGAGTGAGGTAACTTCGTTGTAAGCGCTAAGATAGGAGGAGGCGAAGTTAAATACGAGAGTAGTAGAAGCTTAATGAAATTGAGTTTAAATTTGGTAGAACAGTATCTAGTAACATCTAATCCGGAGTTTATATATGTGGACTTACGGTCAATTTATGTGAAGAAACTGTCATGATGTGTGCGAGCTATTTGTAGGTCTAGGAAGAGGATGGAGTTATTGTCTTCTTTATCATGGGTGAATTTTATATTTAGGAAAAGTTAAATAGTGTACTTTAGAAATTTATTAGAAGAAATTTAGAGAAAAAAAGGCTATCGTGTCGTCTACGTAACTCCTGTATAATATAGGACGGAATTTTAGTGGGCAATTATTAAGCGCTTCCTCCTTTAAAGAAGAAAGCTAGAGGTTTGGTTGAGGGGTGGTAACAAAGCTACCCATAGCGAAGCCATCTACTTGGTGGAATAGTTTGGCATTAAAGGAGAAGGAATGGTTTTGAGAAACAGCAAGGTGTATTTATTTTATTTGTTATTTATTGAAACAGTTAAAGAGGCAAGATTTTTCGTATTCACATTTATCGCAATCTCTGTTTCACTTTTTTCCAGAAGCCAAATTGCTATGGGTTGTACAGGGAGTTCTCTAAATGAAACCAGTTTTCTATTGAGGATTTTCTCGAAGAGCTTCCCGCCAAATTCCAAGAGTGAAATTGGTCGGTATCTCTAGTTCCTCGCTGCGTTATATTGTATCATGCTTTTTCTCGTAATCTATTTGCTGATTGCTGGAGAGAGAATGTTAGAAAATTTCGTGTGGGCCTTGTTTATGTAAATCAGCTGGGCGACTGAGAGGAATTCGAGTTTCTGTTCAGTATAGTTGGTGAAGAGGTCCCAAACAGCTTTGTTCTTGGACTTATGGGTTTGTTGAAGGCTATTTGTATAATGATGGAGTTTCTAGATTGTTTTGGAACCTAGTTCGTATGAGCTGAGGGGATGTCTTGTGAGTAAGAGTAAAACTATTTGCGTTTAGGGGTAGAAGGGTCGTACAGGATGTGTAGAGGATGAAAAAGTGATATAAGTGTTCTGTGAGGCTACAGGCTCTACCGCTCTTATGTATCGCACTTGGCTTCTAGCCAGGCGTGGTCTTGACTATTGAAATCGCGCACAACGAGGATGTTATTTTGTTCTGTTAGGATGCACTCGATTGCAGGCTCATTGTTCGGTGGACAGTATTAAAGAGGAGGTATATAATGATTGGTGAAAGTGCATACTGTTATGTTGATGCCTGCTCGGGTGTTTTTTATGTATTTCCTTAGGCTATGGTAATCGAAGAGGCTGATTTGACTCTAATACCTTCGTTGTTCGCGATTTAAATGATCATGACCCCCTCACCTTGGCTAGATTCCCAAGTCCAATCGCCAGAACTTGGGGATCCCATAACACTTAAATCACTTATTTATCTTCAATAGTCCATGTTCCATTGAACCCTTGTTTACGCAAGCCTTTGTTAAATTGTCCCGTTGTTCACATTACCTCATGTACAATTAGTCCCTTTACTTCACCCCTTCTTCCCTTACCCCTTTGTTTCGTTGTTAAATTAATCCCTTGCTCATTTGATGCATTGTTTACTTGATCTTTTGCCCACTCGATACATTTATTCACTTAATCGTTTGTTCCCCTTTTCCTTGAACACCTATCCCCCTCACGGGTTGTGAAATTGATCATTTTTTTGACTAATTACATGTTTTAAATAACTCAAAAATATAAATTTCTCATTGTTATCCAAGCCTTAATTAAAATATTTTGGTTACCCATCACCAATAAATATAAACCATATTTACAATATATTTTTGTATATGATTTTGGTTACCTATCACAAATAGATATAAACTTAATTTGCAATATTTTTATGCATATGATTACAGCTATCATACGGAATAATTAATTTGTTATATTTACACATGTTATAATTTTTTTTTATTATATAAAATATCCCGAATAAATTTATGTAGAGATTTTAAATAAGTCAGTAAAGCCAGGATGTCTAATTATCATCGTTCTACTGACTTCTGCCATGCTTAACTTAATGAACTTACATACAGCTGCTCTTCTTGAATAGCATCAGGCATATGACCAACGGTAGCTTCACTCTGGTTAGCCTAACGGTTAAATACGGCCAATGTTGTTCCACACTGATAAGCATACAATAGAGTTGATGTTTGCCATGGCAATTCACGTAGACATCCGCACCGCACTAGTGACCCTTTACATTGGTAAACCCGGTGAATAAGTGTCTTTACATTGGTGGCCCGTAAAGTTGGTGCGCAAATGGGCTCTCTGACGTCTACTCGCGTCACAATTTCTTCAACTAATACAAGCTTGTGATTTGTTTTGACAAAGATATCCGAGGACTCTGAGGCCATCCCCATTTGAGTGTCAAGCTTCCCAGCTTCTGGTTACATGATCTCGCCAATTGGTTCCATCAAGTGGAATGCCCTTGCACAGGATTAAGTCAAAGACGAAGAGCTACAAGATATACTCAAAGAAGATTACACTCACTCACTCTCTCTCTCTCTTTCTCTCAAGGTAATGTTACCTTGATTATCTGCACGATTGTACTCTGGCGCATTGACGGCAACTGTCCGTACTTTCGTTCCCGCACGTCACAGATAAGCAGTCTTTAAAGATTTCCCGAATTTCTCCCTTCCTGGAATCTGTGCGTCTCAACATTTGATATCTTCCTGTTTCGTTTGGCTTTCGATGCATAAGGAAATCAAACAATGGTCTATAAATCATGCCTTGTCTGGTAGCGTTACAAGATTAAAATACAAACGAAATCTCCCTTCTACGCATTCCTACCCATATCACAGCGTTTTTAAGTCGTACATATGAACATCGTTGGTCCTCTTCTAGTGCCTTAAGGCCAACGTTACCTCCTCACTTGTATTGATCGTTTCTACAGATAGCCTAGAGACATTCCGCTCCCTATTATTCGAGCGAATACGATGGCAACAGCTTTTCTTCATGGCTAGATGTGGCGATTTCGCCTATACATGAAAGACATTATCGACCTAGGACTTAAATTTGAATTTCTCTTTGGAACGAGTTTAACACTTTGTTTGGTAAAGTGTATGTGCATTCATGCGCATATCACCTCCAATCTAATAGGCTGATAGAGCATGCCAACAGTCAATTAAATTCGTCACACGTATACCACAAAGCTTCCAATTATGTAGACAAGCTTCCACTTATGTTGATTGTCATTCGTTCTTCATTTTAAAGCAATTTAAAGAAAACAGCTGCTGGAATAGTCTATAGAACGATACTGCGACTAACAAATGGCTAATTTTCCACAAAGATTCCCACATACGATCCAAAAGATTTTTCTCAAATACTCTCCTCTCACAAGTGAGTTCTCCTGTCTGTTAATCTCTAATTGACTAACGAACAGCATTGATTTTTCGAGCCAGTTTTTGAATATTGTATCCGTGTCTTCGTTCGAGTACCTTCTCCAAGGAGGCGTTAGGACAGTTCGGTATGGGACAATTCGGTACCAGTATTAATTAAAATGTAAATAAATTGAAATAAAACACAAATAAGATATATACTGTAGAATGTAGAAAGTTTTTTTAAAATAATATTTTCATAAATTTATTTATTAAATTGATATAAAAACGATTGCTATATTTATTTTCATATTATATATATATATATATATATATATATATATATATATATATATATATATATATATATATTAGTAGCAGAAGAGGTCATAAGTAGTTTTACCTTCCCTTTATTTTTAAGATCAGGCCCTTAAACCTATTCGGCAACCTTAAAACTTGGCAAAATATAACCTTTTTCCGTCATTCGAAATTAGTCTACATTTGAGTCTTAAAGTTTATGGTTGTGCTTACCCTTTTCAATGGCTGAATGTGTGAAATCTTAAAAAGGGAAAGATAAACTAGTCGATAGTGAAAATTATGCGTATCACAAACATAAAAAAAATATAGACAATTCCAAAATATATTGGAGTTGTGAAAATAGAACTTGCAAGAGCAAGGTTTCATTCTGACTCTAACTATACAATATCAAAACATATCGGGGAGCATGATCAGAGTGCAATACCAGCCAAATTTATTGCTATGATCAGTTTTAATACTATTAAAGAAACGTGCATTTTAAGTCATAGCCCTCCCCGTTCAATCATTGCTAATGAAATTGGCCAGTTAAATGGTTGTGCGCTTTTTGAAGTGCCAAAAATGCTGCATCTTAATCGCGTAATATTCGACGATGTAGACATTCGCAAGCAAACTTCTCCACTTTTCCAGGATCCCAAATCGGGTTTTCAATTCCCCTCCCTCCCTCTCAAATTTGATCATTTTGATAATGGCATTAAATTTATGCAATATGATAGTGGTATTGACGATCCAAAAGGATTCATCATTTTTACAACTGATGAAGGCTTGGAACATATGAAGCAAAATAAAAAGAGGGGAGCAGATGCTACCTTCAAGTCTTGTCCCGCAGTGTTTTATCAACTTTACATTATTCATACCTGGGTGAAATATTTTGAAAATAGTTATATGGCCCAGTCAGAGAAGGGATCAAAGAAGGCGACGACTTAGACGAACATTTCCAATCGCATCTTGGAATATTTATGAACGATGTCTGATAGGAATGCCACGCACAATTAATAGTCTGTAAGCCTACCATGGAACTTTAAATCACGCTCTAACGGGAAATAATCGTGATATCTTGAATCGGATTTAAACATTCAAACGTAGAGGAACTTTCAAACTGCAAAGTACAGAAATTCCTTCGAGGAGAACAAATACTACAAAAGAAGAAGTCTAGAGACTTAAACAAGCGCATAATTACTCTGTTACAACGCTATGGTTCCTCCCAAAAGCGCAAATTTTGTCTGGTGTTGCACACAATTTTAAGTATTTATCTAAGCTAAATGTTGTAACAAATTTAAAGCTTGATAAATATAATCTGATAATATACAAGTTTTAACAAATTTGAAGATTAATAAATAATCTACTCTACATGTTTTAACAAATTAAAAGCTAAATAAATATAATTTAATCTACATAATAAATATATGTGCCCAAATAAATAAATATTTGTGTGTTTTAAAGTTATTATTCCTTTAATGAGCAAACAGAGAGCGAATTGGCCTGGTACCAAATTGTCCGGGACCAAATTTTCCTGAACGAATTGTCCAGAGGTCCTCCAAGGAACGATCAAGAAGAGGATGAATACTTCACAGGCTAACACGGAGTTAAAGAGAGAGTAAATAATTATTTGATAACTTTAGAAGTCAGGAGAAAAAAGGAAAGGAAAGAGGGAGGAAAGACTAAAGGAAAAAGAAAACTAAAGAAGGAAAAGTAAAGAAGGAAAACTAAAACAAGAGTAATAACAAGGATAAAAACCTTATCAGTAATGGTAATAAAAAACAATAAAAACGGTTCGAACGCCTAACAGCAACACAAAGAACAATAAGCCTGAAGCTTAAGCATACACTAACTTAATCTATCCTATTTATAAACTAGACATTCTAAAAGGAAAAGGTTAGCATGACCTCCATGAAACTTAGTATTCAATTGCAACTCTACTACTTCCTTATTTTTCTCTCTACATTTATTCTTCTTTCCTTCACTCCAAGAGGGCTAAACACAGAATATGTGGGACAGGGGCACTATACTAAGAATGAATAGTTAAAGGATCTAATCCACACCGTGGTTCGGATTTCACGTAAAGCTGTAGGCCCACCGACCCACTTGGTCTCTTTAAAGTCTACTACGCTATTTCAAACTTTGCTCTCTCTAACTTTTCCTCTTCCTCTCACTCTCCTACTCCCGATCTCCTTTCCTCCCTTCCAGTAGTCTGACAAGACTACAGAGAGGGAAGGGGAGGCCTGGAGGCCGGGTTCCCTTCCCTCTCCCTCCGGTCATCTCAAGATGAGCGGAGTAGGGATGGGAGGGGTCTGGCGATCTTTCTCTACCTCTCCTTCCACACCTTTTTCCCTAAAAAAATAACAAAAATACAACTCGCAAGAGGTAAAATACGTAAACAAAGGCTCAAATGCTAAATTAATCGAATCCAAAGATTAATTCAAAAGAAAATATAAAAAAAAAACAAGAGAACAAAGGCTCCTTTGCTGAAAGTAAAAAAAATCTAACCAAAAGCAAATTATACTGCAAAACGAAAGCGTTTGCCAGGCAACCTGGTACAAATCATCATCACCTTCACCGTACCACATCCATCTCTATTTTCTAATAATAACCATCTCATCAGCACTCATACCATACATACTATTTCCTCACTATCCTCTCTTTTCTCTCATCATCATCATATTCCTCACTTATATTATCCCAATCCCAATAAACCAGTTTGTCTATTTACCCTCGTTCGTCTGCTTTCTGCAATGTTTAGCTAAACTTACATTCTGCTCAGCTTTCCTCGATTAGCAGTAGACATATGCCAACGGTAACTTCACTCTCTTTAGCTTAGCATACAAAATCTGGCCACTGTCCCACAATTGTATGCATATACCAAAGTTGATGTTTGTCGTGCTAATTCCAGTAGATATCCGCACCGCACTAGTGACGCTTTACATTAGTTACTCGGGTGAATAAGGTTCTTACACTTTGTTCACATTATCCCTTTCTCAATTTTTCCTTTTTACACTTCATCTATTGATCTCTTTGTGATTTGATCACTTTATGATTTTTTCCCTTGACCGATCTTTCACTCTATCTCCTGGTCACGTTATCCTTTGTTCGCGTAATGCCTCATTCTTTTGTTCACTAGGTCATTTTGTTCTCTTGATCCATGATTTACATGATAAGTACCTTGGTTTCTTTTTACATTTAGCTTGTATTGCCTTCTTCAAGTCGTACATTTTTCAATTACTCTTTAGTTTAATTTATTATATTGTCACTTATTCAATTGATCTATTTTTAATTTGATAATTTGTTCCTTTCTTCAATTGGTCTTTTTTCACTTGGTTAATTGATACATTTATCCCATTTTCACCTAAGCCTTTATTCACTGGACCCTTTGTTTACTTGAAAACTTGTAAATTCATTCCTTTTTCAGGCACTCCTTTGTTCTCTTGTTCAATTGATCTTTTGTTTATTCACCTGCTTCAATGATCCTTTGTTTATTCGAACTTTTGCCTTCTTGATTCAT
Source organism: Ceratothoa steindachneri (assembly GCA_963969495.1). NCBI lineage: Eukaryota > Metazoa > Arthropoda > Malacostraca > Isopoda > Cymothoidae > Ceratothoa > Ceratothoa steindachneri. The sequence continues at coordinate 20,634,984 of OZ018329.1, read as the reverse complement.
TCGGATCTTGTAAAAATGTTGCATCCCAAGGTTTATTCGAGTCTCTTATAATCTAACCTAACTAAACCTAACTTTACGTAGTCTAACCTAATCCAAATTAATCTAGAATAGGTTAGATAAGTTTAGGTTAGGTTATATTAGGGTCGATAAACCCTTGGGATCCCTCAAGTTTACAAGATCTATGCATTATCCACTTAATCATTTGAATGATGATTACTTGATATTTGCTTCACTTGTTTCTCAGTTAAGGGTACATTTGATCGTTTGGTCAATTACACTGGTCAACAAAGTTTTGGTTTCATCGATATCAAACACTTGGTATTACCCAATTTATTGCTCTGATTTCAGATCTGAAGTAAGTTTTTTCCTCAGGTATGTATTGGAAAATCTCAAAGTTTTGTCATCATCACATTGACGTCATAGTCTATCAGGACAAATATGTGATGAAATGTTATAAAACTCTTTAATACAGCAGTGATAAAAAAGAAAATTCATGATAGTATAAATCTATTCAAGATAACGATTTGAAACACTTCCCCAAATAAACAATGGTTATAGTTTATATAAAACTGATTGGTAGATAAGACATTTATTACTATAAGGAGGGAAAGTTCAATTGCAATCAACTCAGGCATTAATTTCCGGTTTTAGTTCTTGCATTTGTGGACTGTCACAGGGCATTCTCGTTTAATGCTCCAGGAGTAATCTGCCATCAGATGTTTGTCCCATCTCCCTCGGTAATGCTCTTCCATAGTCTTGAGGTCCTGATGGAACCGCTCGCCATGCTCATCACTTACTGCTCCTAGGTTCTCAGGGACTCAATCAAGATGATTGTACAGGTAATGGAGTTTGACACTCATGTTACATCCAAGATCGCGAAAAGCTGTCAACATGTCAGCTACGAAAGTTCTATAGTTGTCAGCCTTTTTATTACCGAGAAAGTTTGCCATCACCACCACAAATGAGAGCCATGCAGTCCTTTCCTTGTCATTCAACTTTCTGACAAATTCTTGATCACGTACAAGGGCACCAAACTGTGGTCCATGAAAAACACTTGCCAGGGAGGACAGAATATATATGTTGGAAGTATTACCGTCAGTATTCAACGCCTTGACAAACTGCTTCATCAAACCCAACTTCATATGGAGCGGAGGAAAACTTATCTTTTCTCAACTGAAAATTGAATCGTTGACAATATTTCGCATACCTGCTTCCAGAGTCTCACGTATGGGCCACTCCTTCTGATTCCAGTGCTCATCTCGATCTCGGCTGTCCCACATGCAAAGATAGCGGTGATACTTTGTAAATCCTCTTTGTTCACCTAGGAGGAAATTAACCATTTTGAGGTGCACACAAATTGTCCAGTTGTGTTCGTGAGATTTTTTAGTAGGGCAATCACAGCTTTAATGCCATTATGTTCCTCTCGTAAATACACAAAATGTCCAATTGGAACAGCTGCATAGATATTGACATTATGGAGTAGAATACACTTCAAACTGCACTTAAAACTATCTAGAAATAATCGCGTCATTTGGATTGTATACTGACATCCCTAATTCCTGGAGAAGACCTTAGATAGGACAATAAACAAAGTTATTCTTCTCTGGAAAAAATGGTACAAAAACCTGCTCCCGATTTCGGAAGTATGAAACTTTTGTTGTATGGCTCAGTTGATTTTTTCTTGCAACCTGGAGGTCAACACTTCAGCTACATTTTTGGAGAGACCCAAATCACGCACAAGATCAATCACCTCTGGCTGGCTAAACTGTTGAGGAGTTAATGACTCTGGGGTGTCATAGGAAAGATCGTCGGATTCTGAAAGTATTTACTAACTTTCATCAAAAGTCTCTTGCTCTTGGTCACTACCCACATCTTCAGATTGAAAAATCTTTAAAAACTGGGATTGAAAGTTCATCAAAGTGCAAAGTAGGTCAAATTGCTGAGGGGATACTAGAATATAAGATTTTGTGTGTGTTTTTATTGGAAGGAGTTGGTACTTACGGGTTGTTTAAGTACTACTCCGTGTTAACGTTATATCTCTCTAAGAGTGCTATTGTGAGGGAATCCCCACGTGAAAGATCTTTAGCAGAAAGGAACTCCCATGTGCAGCAGAAGGCCCTGCTAGGCCTAAAGTAGTAAGCCTATCCCCCCCCCCTTCCACAAGCAGTAGCCTCGAATCGAGTCCCCTACGATTCACCTTTATGCGGGCTAAAATAGCTCTGCAAGAAGATTTGAGGCCCTTCGAGAGTAGAGCTGTTTCCCGCTAACCCCCAACCCTGGGGAGAGCCTCAGGCATTAATAACGCTCGACTCCTCGGAAGACACACAGAGTTAACAAGTCTCGCCCAGAACCCAGAAGATTCCCCATGGTTTCAGGTCAAGTGCTAGCAACAAAGCAAAGTGACAGCTGGACTATTTTGTGTATTTGGAATTAGCCCCAGCCAGGAGGTAATTCTACTGAATGATCGCCCTGAATGATTTTCCCGACTTCTTTCATCAACTGCTGTCGAAGACCTCCTCATTTCGGGTAGCCGAAACACTCTCCCCTGGCCCGGAAGTTACCCTCCCCCTTACTTTTGGAGAACCGTCATCACACCAACCTTCTGCCCTGAAGTCCGAGTGGCCTCACCTCAAGTGCAGAAGACATCCGTAAGCTAACCCCCCTTCCCCCATTTGAATAATCTCGTCCTTGAATACCCTAAGTTCTAACTTCATAGCCTGATATATAACTACAATTCTCCCTTTCGTTTACTGATGTGATTTTGTCCGTAAATTCTCTGAGGTAATTTTACCCATCAATTCTCTCATTAATTTGTGTAAATAAATTTATATTTTTTTACATGCCTCTTTAAATGACCTTGAGCTTTGCCATTGTCCATAATTTACCTGACCTGTTGCACTCTCTCGCTACTCAGCCCGTCTGAACTCGTGGTTTTCAAGCCCTTTTGTCGGTTCGCTTTCAAGTTATTGGTCCCTCCCTCATAGAAATAATATGGTATTGATATAATGTAATGTCATACCACGACAGCTATATATGTTTGATTATTGTTACCTTGATTCTTAACTTCTTTAAACTTTAAAGGTTTTTTGTTCCAACGTAGCGATTCGAGGATAGAATAACAAAAAAATTTGTTGACACAACCTAAAACTTTAATTAAAACACCTAAGCAAAATAAAGATAAACCACAGAACTATTTTTAAGTAAGGCTTTCTAACTTGACCTACTTGACATTATATTGATGGTTAACCCACAACTCACTTCAATATAAAAATATGCCAACTGTATCTACTTGAGTTTAAATACCTTTGTCCCTCCTGCGACGGGTTTGCGTCTGACCTTGAACTCAATGAGCCCAGACACCTCAGGAATCCTGTTTGTTCTTTGACGCGAGCCTTGGCCAGATGTTCGATGTGGACGAAGAACTTGAGAGCCACAAGGGACTTTGACGAGTGTGGCAGATAGGGCGCCACACGGGACTTGGGGGGGGGGTGTCTTCTTCAAGGGAGAGGACTATCCCTGTGCTTTAGGACGAGAGTAAGTTGAACTTGGTTCTTAAACCAAGTTAACTTGACGTTCGGTGTGACCACAGTGGAACGGGCTCGCTAAGGAGCTTTTGCTTCTTCGTTTCGGAATTCCTCAAGGGCGAGGACTATGTCGGTGATTTGTGCTAGACAAGGATACGGCGGGGTGTTCTGACGAGACTAAGATGAACTTTGACTGGTTAACTTAAAGTTCAGTTTGGTAACCAGGAACTAGATCGAGGAAGAGCTTCTTCTTAGTTCTAGTCATCCTTAAGGGCGAGGCCTATCTCGGTGCTTTGGGATACACCAGGATAGAGGGAGAGAGGTTTCTCTGACGATAATAAGTTGAACTTGAACAAGTTAACTTAAAGTTCGGTTTGATAACCAGGAACCAGCTCGAGGATGAGCTGTTTCTTAGTCCCCTCTCTTGGTAGCCCGGCTTCTCTTGCCGGGGACTTCGTAGCCTCTCTGACTCACGTATTCTACCTCGTTTTTCCCAAGTTTTCGGTATATATACCGTCACTTCCCTAGGGTAAGGGTATGAGGAGGGTGGCTTGTGGACGGGCCACACGAGGGTTCTTACTCCAACGGGTTTTCTCAGGAAGTCTTACCTCAGGTCCTGTTAGCTCTTCGAGCTTGAGAGAAACGGTCTTCAATTTCGTATTTGAGGTGAAATTGAATACACACTCGTAGGGGAGATCTTGCAGTTTTAACCATTCTGCTTTTCATAGGGACGAGGGGCTGTGGTTACGAGATTGACCCAAGGTGCCTACACTGCCCGGATGTTTTGCGGTCAACGTCCCGTGTCTCAACCGAGAGAGGAGGGATAGGGTCGATTCCCTTACAAACTTCCCTTCGAAGAACTTAATGGGTGGGAGAGAACTTCAGGGAACTACAAAACAACTAACTCAACCTAGTCGAGTAGAGCAAAGTTGCATGTCTTTTAAGCTTTCTATTACCTTGAGTTTCTTTAAACTTGAGCGCACACGCGCGCGCGTACAAAGGCCTTGGGTCGAAATAGGACTCGCGAGCCTACTGGGGATATGTTATCCAGCACAATTTAACATACTCGCAGCACAATTTAACCTTCAAACAAAACTAAAACCTAATTCATCGATTACACGCAACAAAAACGAAAACAAAAACAAGCTTCTTCCTTACATTTCTAAATTTTTAAGAACTTAAATCCTAACGATAACTACTAACACAAAAAAACAAATGAAAACATGGTTTCACGCTTACTAGGTGCTGACATAACCCTCAATGGTCTCTTGACTCAGCTTATAGAGCGGCTGTACTTTATCGGCCCCTTTGATGTAGCTTATATTAAAGTGATGCTCTATGACCATTGCCTTACCGCGCCTGAGTCGGCCGTTCGATTTATTGAGCCTAGCCAAGTAAGTCACAAAATGGTAGTGGTCCTCCAACCTATGCGAACTACCCGTATTATAGTACTCGGATAATTTCAAACTAACCCTCTTGGCTAGAGCTGCCTGTTGCAGTGGGGCATAATTGATGTGAGCCTGGGTCCCATAGTCCTCCTTTAACAAGGTACCTTGGGATATCGAGTCTGTGTTTGATCTAATTGGTTCGGAAACCATTTTCCTTACTGGATCGTTAATGGGCATAGAGCTCATTACGACTTGGAGTTTTAGGGGTAACTTCGTGGGTGTTCGTTCTGGGGAAAGATTAATGGGGTTAGGGGATACTCATTATCTTCGTCTACCATCTGACTCGGTTTACCTGTGTATACCGCATTTCGATTTCTATCTTCCTTCATTGTCACCCCATTTGGCTGGGTTTTCATCGATGGTACTTTCCTAGGTCCAGGCCGGCCTAAAACTGCTACGACCTCCCTCTGATTCTCGATAGATGCCCTTTATAGTGCGACCATTCTTTCTTTTTCTTCTCTCTCTTCTCCTTCTGCTTTTGCTATTTCTCTTTCCATCTGTATTTTTCTTTACTCTACTTCCCTTTTTATCTTTACTATTCTTTCTTCTGCTTCTCTTTCCCTCTTTATTCTTCTTTCCTATGATTCTCTTTCCGCTTTCGCTCGTTCTCTTTCCCGCTGTATTATTATTTCTTCTGCTTGTATTTTCAACTGTATTAGTCTTTCGTTTGTTTTACTTCCCATTGGTATTCTGTCTTCTTCTTCTTCTTCTTCTTCTTCTATTTTCCACTGTATTCTTCTTTCTTCCCTTTTTATATCAAACTATATTCTGCCCTCTTCGTCTTCTATTTTCTACTCTCTTCTTTCTTCTTCGTCTTCTATTCTCAGTTCTGCCCTGCCTAGTCGGCCATTTCTTTGCCTTCTAGTCCCAGAATTTAGCCTTGTTGGAAGAATTTTTCAAACGAATCCATTTGAAGTTTGTCGTAGAATGGACTCTCGACGATATACCATATATAACTATTCGTTGAGGGAACTTCTTTAATTATCTTTAGAGTGCGTGGATGTCTGGCGGGCCGATATTATGTATCTTCGATATGCTTAAGAAGTGGAACTGAGCTCAAGGATAATAATATTGCAATCATTAATAAAATAGAGTTTTATTAATAATAACTATCAATAAGACACAAAACGGAAAATATTGACATAAACAGAGAATGGAAAGGGTCGTGGGGGCTCGGCTAATCCGAGGATTAAAAGATTTAAAAAGGTAAAACAAATATAAAGTTAAAGAGATTGGGATGGTTCGCTAAACCATTTAAAGCACAGGATAGAATTGACAAAAGGGTTAAGTACTCAAAGGTAACGTTCGGCTTACGTAATTTTATACTAGTTGTGCAGTGGAAGGCGACGTGAAGGAATTTTTGGTCCGCTGGCGAGTTCCAGCCGAAAAGGGGGAATAAAATGATCCTGACGTGGCGTCGTGAGAATGAGAACCATTTCTCGACGAACGGCTTGAAGAACAATGGCTGTTTTACGTTGTTCTCTTCTGAACAACAGGGGGGGGGGGGGGGGTGAGAACCGTCTCTTGTCTACGGGCTCAAGAACAATGGCTGTTCTAATGTTGTTCTCTTCTGAACAACAAAGGCGAAGGGTGAGAAACGCTTCTTGGCGAACGGGCTCAAAAGAACAATGGCTGTTCTACGTTGTTCTTTTCTAAACAACAGAAGAAGGGGTAAGACCTATTTCTGGTCAACCGGCTCGAACGAACAATGGCTGTTCTAACTATGTTCTCTTTCTGAACAACAAGGGGGAAGAGTGAGAACCATTTCTTGGAGAACGGCTCAAAAGAACAATGGCTGTTCTAATGTTGTTCTCTTCTGAACAACAAGGGGGAAGGGTGAGAACCGTTTCTTGGCGAACGGGCTCAAAAGAACAATTGCTGTTCTACGTTGTTCTCTTCTGAACAACAAGGGAAGGGGTGAGAACCGTTTCTTGTCAACGGGCTCGAACTTTGGCACTCAAGGGATATTGTCCTTCTTCTGGACTAGCGATTGTGAATCTCGAGGTCGAGGTCCCTTGGCGCACAAAGTGAGAGAGGGTCGTGGTAATGTTTCGCGACGAAAATCTGGATCTCTAATCTGATCTTAGTGGTAAGGTTTTCATCTAAATAGTCGAGACACTCTCTTGGCGTGGGGGGGACAATGGAGTGAGAGCTTCGAGGGAATGCACAGCCGAGCCTGGGAACAATGCCTTATCTGCCCATAAGCCTAACTCAATCTGGCGAGGTCGGTGTATGGGGGCGAACGGGGGGAAGATAAACCTCCTTGTTTAAACATTGACTCAGGTGGCTGCGATTAGGCGCCAAGCTTCAAAGCGAAGATGCACGTGGGAGCATCGTGGTTTTAAATAATATGTGATAGGGGTTGAAATTAACGCGGCCTCAACCCGTTCTATCACAATGTTGGTCTGTCAACTTTTCACCGCTGTACGCTCAGGTAGTTATGCAACTAGTAACCAGGTAGCGCGCTGCCTAACTTCCCTTAATCCCAATACTCGGTTGATTGGAATACCATTCAAACAACAAATTAATTAATAACCTTAAACAGGCTAATCACGGGAAATTCATCGAACGATCTTGTTATGTTTTGATCTTTCCTCGAATGCTTGGCGCACCTTTACTCTTCCTGAAGGGAATACAAGATACCACTTCTACTGAGCTCTTCCAATACCCGACAAAACTTGACACCAAGTATTTATGTGTCGTAGTATCGGAAGGACCAGACAGACCTGGGGCCAAATATTTATGTCGTAGTATAGGTAGGACCGAGTGATGGAAGGAGTTGGTACGTATGGGTTGTTTACGTACTACAAAAAAAAGACTCCTTGATTAACGTTATATCTCTCTAAGAGTTCTATAAATGTTTGATTATTATTATTATATTGATTATTGACTTATTTAAACCTTAAGGGTTCTTTGTGCCATACGTAGCGATTTGAGGATAGAATAATAAAAATGTTAAAACAAACTAAAACTTTAATTAAAACACAAAAACAAAATAAACATAAACCACATAAATATTACGACTTAAATGCACGTAAGGTCTTCAATAATTTTTAAGTAAAGCTTTCTAAGTTGACCTACTTGACATTATATTGATGGTTAACCCACAACTCACTTCAATATAAAAATATGCTAACTGTCTCTACTGGAGTTTGAAACCTTTGTCCCTCCTAGGACGGGTTTGCGTCTAACTTTGAACTCAATGAGCCCAGACACCTCAGGAATCCTGTAGGTTCTTTGACGCGAGCCTCAGCTAGATGTTTGATGAGGACGAATAACTTGAAAGCCACAAGGGACTTTGGCGAGTGTGGCAGATAGGGCGCCACACGGGACTCGAGAGGGGGAAGTCTTATTCAAGGGCTAGGACTATCCCTGTGCTTTAGGATGCACCAGGATAGGACGAGTCTCTCTGTCGAGAGTTAGTTGAACTTGGTTCTTAAACCAAGTTAACTTGATGTTAGGTGTGACCACCGTGGATCCGCCTTGAGAAGGATTCTCTGCTTCTTCGTTTCGGAATTCCTCAAGGGCGAGGAGTATCTCAGGGCTTTGTGCTACACAGGATACGGCGGGAGAGGTAGTTCTCTGACGAGACTAAGTTTAACTTGGAAAAGTTAACTTAAAGTTTGGTTTGGTAACAGGAATTAGTTCGAGGATGAGCTGCTTCTCAGTTCCAGTCATCCTCAAGGGCAAGGCCTATCTCGGTGCTTTGGGATACACCAGGATAGAGGGAGAGGGTTTTTTCTGACGAGAATAAGTTGAACTTGAAAAAGTTAACTCAAAGTTCGGTTTGATAACCAGGAACTAGCTCGAGGATGAGCTGTTTCTTAGTCCCTTCTCTTGGTAGCCCGGCGTCTTTTGCCGGGGACTTCGTAGTCTGGCTGATTCCCGTATTCTACCTCGTTTTTCCCAAGTTTTCGGTATATATACCGTCACCCCACTGGGGTAGGGGCAGGGTTGGGGTGGCTTGTGGACGGGCCGCAAGAGGTTTCTTACTCCAACGGGTTTTCTCAGGAAGTCTTAACTCAGGTCCTGTTGGCTCTTCGAGCTTGAGAGAAACCCGTCTCCAATTTCGTACTTGAGGTGAAATTGAATACACACTCGTAGGGGAGATCTTGCAGTTTTAACCATTCTGCTTTTCATAGGGACGAGGGGCTGTGGTTACGAGATTGACCCAAGGTGCCTACACTGCTCGGATGTTTTGCGGTCAACGTCCCGTGTTTCAACTGAGAGAGGAGGGAGAGGGTCGATTCCTCTACAGTGAGGTCCGTCGGTTCTCGCCAGGTAAAGGGAATTCCAAAAGCTAAACCCTTACGTTTTTCTTTTGGGCTCCACATAGTATGTGGGGCCCATTTTTTTCTTGATCGCCAAGAGTAATTCCAAAGTACTCTTTATAAGCACCCCTCACAAATGATATTATATTACGCCTTTGACCAATATGTGTGAAACATCCACAAATATGACAGAAAGCGTCTGGCTTGTTCGCACATTGATGACGTCTCCTTGTAGCCATAATCAGATATTAAAACATAACGAGTAATTAATTTGACCACAAACGGCTAGAATGAAAAACTTAAACTTGCATGAGAACTAGGGCATATAGAGCTGAACAGTTTTCACATTGATGACGTCTCCTTGTAGCCATAATCAGATATTAAAACATAACGAGTAATTAATTTGACCACAAACGGCTAGAATGAAAAACTTAAACTTGCATGAGAACTAGGGCATATAGAGCTGAACAGTTTTCACATTGATGACGTCTCCTTGTAGCCATAATCAGATATTAAAACATAACGAGTAATTAATTTGACCACAAACGGCTAGAATGAAAAACTTAAACTTGCATGAGAACTAGGGCATATAGAGCTGAACAGTTTTCACATTGATGACGTCTCCTTGTAGCCATAATCAGATATTAAAACATAACGAGTAATTAATTTGACCACAAACGGCTAGAATGAAAAACTTAAACTTGCATGAGAACTAGGGCATATAGAGCTGAACAGTTTTCACATTGATGACGTCTCCTTGTAGCCATAATCAGATATTAAAACATAACGAGTAATTAATTTGACCACAAACGGCTAGAATGAAAAACTTAAACTTGCATGAGAACTAGGGCATATAGAGCTGAACAGTTTTCACATTGATGACGTCTCCTTGTAGCCATAATCAGATATTAAAACATAACGAGTAATTAATTTGACCACAAACGGCTAGAATGAAAAACTTAAACTTGCATGAGAACTAGGGCATATAGAGCTGAACAGTTTTCACATTGATGACGTCTCCTTGTAGCCATAATCAGATATTAAAACATAACGAGTAATTAATTTGACCACAAACGGCTAGAATGAAAAACTTAAACTTGCATGAGAACTAGGGCATATAGAGCTGAACAGTTTTCACATTGATGACGTCTCCTTGTAGCCATAATCAGATATTAAAACATAACGAGTAATTAATTTGACCACAAACGGCTACAATGAAAAACTTAAACTTGCATGAGAACTAGGGCATATAGAGCTGAACAGTTTTCACATTGATGACGTCTCCTTGTAGCCATAATCAGATATTAAAACATAACGAGTAATTAATTTGACCACAAACGGCTAGAATGAAAAACTTAAACTTGCATGAGAACTAGGGCATATAGAGCTGAACAGTTTTCACATTGATGACGTCTCCTTGTAGCCATAATCAGATATTAAAACATAACGAGTAATTAATTTGACCACAAACGGCTAGAATGAAAAACTTAAACTTGCATGAGAACTAGGGCATATAGAGCTGAACAGTTTTCACATTGATGACGTCTCCTTGTAGCCATAATCAGATATTAAAACATAACGAGTAATTAATTTGACCACAAACGGCTAGAATGAAAAACTTAAACTTGCATGAGAACTAGGGCATATAGAGCTGAACAGTTTTCACATTGATGACGTCTCCTTGTAGCCATAATCAGATATTAAAACATAACGAGTAATTAATTTGACCACAAACGGCTACAATGAAAAACTTAAACTTGCATGAGAACTAGGGCATATAGAGCTGAACAGTTTTCACATTGATGACGTCTCCTTGTAGCCATAATCAGATATTAAAACATAACGAGTAATTAATTTGACCACAAACGGCTAGAATGAAAAACTTAAACTTGCATGAGAACTAGGGCATATAGAGCTGAACAGTTTTCACATTGATGACGTCTCCTTGTAGCCATAATCAGATATTAAAACATAACGAGTAATTAATTTGACCACAAACGGCTAGAATGAAAAACTTAAACTTGCATGAGAACTAGGGCATATAGAGCTGAACAGTTTTCACATTGATGACGTCTCCTTGTAGCCATAATCAGATATTAAAACATAACGAGTAATTAATTTGACCACAAACGGCTAGAATGAAAAACTTAAACTTGCATGAGAACTAGGGCATATAGAGCTGAACAGTTTTCACATTGATGACGTCTCCTTGTAGCCATAATCAGATATTAAAACATAACGAGTAATTAATTTGACCACAAACGGCTACAATGAAAAACTTAAACTTGCATGAGAACTAGGGCATATAGAGCTGAACAGTTTTCACATTGATGACGTCTCCTTGTAGCCATAATCAGATATTAAAACATAACGAGTAATTAATTTGACCACAAACGGCTAGAATGAAAAACTTAAACTTGCATGAGAACTAGGGCATATAGAGCTGAACAGTTTTCACATTGATGACGTCTCCTTGTAGCCATAATCAGATATTAAAACATAACGAGTAATTAATTTGACCACAAACGGCTAGAATGAAAAACTTAAACTTGCATGAGAACTAGGGCATATAGAGCTGAACAGTTTTCACATTGATGACGTCTCCTTGTAGCCATAATCAGATATTAAAACATAACGAGTAATTAATTTGACCACAAACGGCTAGAATGAAAAACTTAAACTTGCATGAGAACTAGGGCATATAGAGCTGAACAGTTTTCACATTGATGACGTCTCCTTGTAGCCATAATCAGATATTAAAACATAACGAGTAATTAATTTGACCACAAACGGCTAGAATGAAAAACTTAAACTTGCATGAGAACTAGGGCATATAGAGCTGAACAGTTTTCACATTGATGACGTCTCCTTGTAGCCATAATCAGATATTAAAACATAACGAGTAATTAATTTGACCACAAACGGCTACAATGAAAAACTTAAACTTGCATGAGAACTAGGGCATATAGAGCTGAACAGTTTTCACATTGATGACGTCTCCTTGTAGCCATAATCAGATATTAAAACATAACGAGTAATTAATTTGACCACAAACGGCTACAATGAAAAACTTAAACTTGCATGAGAACTAGGGCATATAGAGCTGAACAGTTTTCACATTGATGACGTCTCCTTGTAGCCATAATCAGATATTAAAACATAACGAGTAATTAATTTGACCACAAACGGCTAGAATGAAAAACTTAAACTTGCATGAGAACTAGGGCATATAGAGCTGAACAGTTTTCACATTGATGACGTCTCCTTGTAGCCATAATCAGATATTAAAACATAACGAGTAATTAATTTGACCACGAACGGCTAGAATGAAAAACTTAAACTTGCATGAGAACTAGGGCATATAGAGCTGAACAGTTTTCACATTGATGACGTCTCCTTGTAGCCATAATCAGATATTAAAACATAACGAGTAATTAATTTGACCACAAACGGCTAGAATGAAAAACTTAAACTTGCATGAGAACTAGGGCATATAGAGCTGAACAGTTTTCACATTGATGACGTCTCCTTGTAGCCATAATCAGATATTAAAACATAACGAGTAATTAATTTGACCACAAACGGCTAGAATGAAAAACTTAAACTTGCATGAGAACTAGGGCATATAGAGCTGAACAGTTTTCACATTGATGACGTCTCCTTGTAGCCATAATCAGATATTAAAACATAACGAGTAATTAATTTGACCACAAACGGCTAGAATGAAAAACTTAAACTTGCATGAGAACTAGGGCATATAGAGCTGAACAGTTTTCACATTGATGACGTCTCCTTGTAGCCATAATCAGATATTAAAACATAACGAGTAATTAATTTGACCACAAACGGCTACAATGAAAAACTTAAACTTGCATGAGAACTAGGGCATATAGAGCTGAACAGTTTTCACATTGATGACGTCTCCTTGTAGCCATAATCAGATATTAAAACATAACGAGTAATTAATTTGACCACAAACGGCTACAATGAAAAACTTAAACTTGCATGAGAACTAGGGCATATAGAGCTGAACAGTTTTCACATTGATGACGTCTCCTTGTAGCCATAATCAGATATTAAAACATAACGAGTAATTAATTTGACCACAAACGGCTAGAATGAAAAACTTAAACTTGCATGAGAACTAGGGCATATAGAGCTGAACAGTTTTCACATTGATGACGTCTCCTTGTAGCCATAATCAGATATTAAAACATAACGAGTAATTAATTTGACCACGAACGGCTAGAATGAAAAACTTAAACTTGCATGAGAACTAGGGCATATAGAGCTGAACAGTTTTCACATTGATGACGTCTCCTTGTAGCCATAATCAGATATTAAAACATAACGAGTAATTAATTTGACCACAAACGGCTAGAATGAAAAACTTAAACTTGCATGAGAACTAGGGCATATAGAGCTGAACAGTTTTCACATTGATGACGTCTCCTTGTAGCCATAATCAGATATTAAAACATAACGAGTAATTAATTTGACCACAAACGGCTACAATGAAAAACTTAAACTTGCATGAGAACTAGGGCATATAGAGCTGAACAGTTTTCACATTGATGACGTCTCCTTGTAGCCATAATCAGATATTAAAACATAACGAGTAATTAATTTGACCACAAACGGCTAGAATGAAAAACTTAAACTTGCATGAGAACTAGGGCATATAGAGCTGAACAGTTTTCACATTGATGACGTCTCCTTGTAGCCATAATCAGATATTAAAACATAACGAGTAATTAATTTGACCACGAACGGCTAGAATGAAAAACTTAAACTTGCATGAGAACTAGGGCATATAGAGCTGAACAGTTTTCACATTGATGACGTCTCCTTGTAGCCATAATCAGATATTAAAACATAACGAGTAATTAATTTGACCACAAACGGCTAGAATGAAAAACTTAAACTTGCATGAGAACTAGGGCATATAGAGCTGAACAGTTTTCACATTGATGACGTCTCCTTGTAGCCATAATCAGATATTAAAACATAACGAGTAATTAATTTGACCACAAACGGCTAGAATGAAAAACTTAAACTTGCATGAGAACTAGGGCATATAGAGCTGAACAGTTTTCACATTGATGACGTCTCCTTGTAGCCATAATCAGATATTAAAACATAACGAGTAATTAATTTGACCACAAACGGCTACAATGAAAAACTTAAACTTGCATGAGAACTAGGGCATATAGAGCTGAACAGTTTTCACATTGATGACGTCTCCTTGTAGCCATAATCAGATATTAAAACATAACGAGTAATTAATTTGACCACAAACGGCTAGAATGAAAAACTTAAACTTGCATGAGAACTAGGGCATATAGAGCTGAACAGTTTTCACATTGATGACGTCTCCTTGTAGCCATAATCAGATATTAAAACATAACGAGTAATTAATTTGACCACAAACGGCTAGAATGAAAAACTTAAACTTGCATGAGAACTAGGGCATATAGAGCTGAACAGTTTTCACATTGATGACGTCTCCTTGTAGCCATAATCAGATATTAAAACATAACGAGTAATTAATTTGACCACAAACGGCTAGAATGAAAAACTTAAACTTGCATGAGAACTAGGGCATATAGAGCTGAACAGTTTTCACATTGATGACGTCTCCTTGTAGCCATAATCAGATATTAAAACATAACGAGTAATTAATTTGACCACAAACGGCTACAATGAAAAACTTAAACTTGCATGAGAACTAGGGCATATAGAGCTGAACAGTTTTCACATTGATGACGTCTCCTTGTAGCCATAATCAGATATTAAAACATAACGAGTAATTAATTTGACCACAAACGGCTAGAATGAAAAACTTAAACTTGCATGAGAACTAGGGCATATAGAGCTGAACAGTTTTCACATTGATGACGTCTCCTTGTAGCCATAATCAGATATTAAAACATAACGAGTAATTAATTTGACCACAAACGGCTAGAATGAAAAACTTAAACTTGCATGAGAACTAGGGCATATAGAGCTGAACAGTTTTCACATTGATGACGTCTCCTTGTAGCCATAATCAGATATTAAAACATAACGAGTAATTAATTTGACCACGAACGGCTAGAATGAAAAACTTAAACTTGCATGAGAACTAGGGCATATAGAGCTGAACAGTTTTCACATTGATGACGTCTCCTTGTAGCCATAATCAGATATTAAAACATAACGAGTAATTAATTTGACCACAAACGGCTAGAATGAAAAACTTAAACTTGCATGAGAACTAGGGCATATAGAGCTGAACAGTTTTCACATTGATGACGTCTCCTTGTAGCCATAATCAGATATTAAAACATAACGAGTAATTAATTTGACCACAAACGGCTAGAATGAAAAACTTAAACTTGCATGAGAACTAGGGCATATAGAGCTGAACAGTTTTCACATTGATGACGTCTCCTTGTAGCCATAATCAGATATTAAAACATAACGAGTAATTAATTTGACCACAAACGGCTAGAATGAAAAACTTAAACTTGCATGAGAACTAGGGCATATAGAGCTGAACAGTTTTCACATTGATGACGTCTCCTTGTAGCCATAATCAGATATTAAAACATAACGAGTAATTAATTTGACCACAAACGGCTAGAATGAAAAACTTAAACTTGCATGAGAACTAGGGCATATAGAGCTGAACAGTTTTCACATTGATGACGTCTCCTTGTAGCCATAATCAGATATTAAAACATAACGAGTAATTAATTTGACCACAAACGGCTAGAATGAAAAACTTAAACTTGCATGAGAACTAGGGCATATAGAGCTGAACAGTTTTCACATTGATGACGTCTCCTTGTAGCCATAATCAGATATTAAAACATAACGAGTAATTAATTTGACCACAAACGGCTAGAATGAAAAACTTAAACTTGCATGAGAACTAGGGCATATAGAGCTGAACAGTTTTCACATTGATGACGTCTCCTTGTAGCCATAATCAGATATTAAAACATAACGAGTAATTAATTTGACCACAAACGGCTAGAATGAAAAACTTAAACTTGCATGAGAACTAGGGCATATAGAGCTGAACAGTTTTCACATTGATGACGTCTCCTTGTAGCCATAATCAGATATTAAAACATAACGAGTAATTAATTTGACCACAAACGGCTAGAATGAAAAACTTAAACTTGCATGAGAACTAGGGCATATAGAGCTGAACAGTTTTCACATTGATGACGTCTCCTTGTAGCCATAATCAGATATTAAAACATAACGAGTAATTAATTTGACCACAAACGGCTAGAATGAAAAACTTAAACTTGCATGAGAACTAGGGCATATAGAGCTGAACAGTTTTCACATTGATGACGTCTCCTTGTAGCCATAATCAGATATTAAAACATAACGAGTAATTAATTTGACCACAAACGGCTAGAATGAAAAACTTAAACTTGCATGAGAACTAGGGCATATAGAGCTGAACAGTTTTCACATTGATGACGTCTCCTTGTAGCCATAATCAGATATTAAAACATAACGAGTAATTAATTTGACCACAAACGGCTAGAATGAAAAACTTAAACTTGCATGAGAACTAGGGCATATAGAGCTGAACAGTTTTCACATTGATGACGTCTCCTTGTAGCCATAATCAGATATTAAAACATAACGAGTAATTAATTTGACCACAAACGGCTAGAATGAAAAACTTAAACTTGCATGAGAACTAGGGCATATAGAGCTGAACAGTTTTCACATTGATGACGTCTCCTTGTAGCCATAATCAGATATTAAAACATAACGAGTAATTAATTTGACCACAAACGGCTAGAATGAAAAACTTAAACTTGCATGAGAACTAGGGCATATAGAGCTGAACAGTTTTCACATTGATGACGTCTCCTTGTAGCCATAATCAGATATTAAAACATAACGAGTAATTAATTTGACCACAAACGGCTAGAATGAAAAACTTAAACTTGCATGAGAACTAGGGCATATAGAGCTGAACAGTTTTCACATTGATGACGTCTCCTTGTAGCCATAATCAGATATTAAAACATAACGAGTAATTAATTTGACCACAAACGGCTAGAATGAAAAACTTAAACTTGCATGAGAACTAGGGCATATAGAGCTGAACAGTTTTCACATTGATGACGTCTCCTTGTAGCCATAATCAGATATTAAAACATAACGAGTAATTAATTTGACCACAAACGGCTAGAATGAAAAACTTAAACTTGCATGAGAACTAGGGCATATAGAGCTGAACAGTTTTCACATTGATGACGTCTCCTTGTAGCCATAATCAGATATTAAAACATAACGAGTAATTAATTTGACCACAAACGGCTAGAATGAAAAACTTAAACTTGCATGAGAACTAGGGCATATAGAGCTGAACAGTTTTCACATTGATGACGTCTCCTTGTAGCCATAATCAGATATTAAAACATAACGAGTAATTAATTTGACCACAAACGGCTAGAATGAAAAACTTAAACTTGCATGAGAACTAGGGCATATAGAGCTGAACAGTTTTCACATTGATGACGTCTCCTTGTAGCCATAATCAGATATTAAAACATAACGAGTAATTAATTTGACCACAAACGGCTAGAATGAAAAACTTAAACTTGCATGAGAACTAGGGCATATAGAGCTGAACAGTTTTCACATTGATGACGTCTCCTTGTAGCCATAATCAGATATTAAAACGTAACGAGTAATTAATTTGACCACAAACGGCTAGAATGAAAAACTTAAACTTGCATGAGAACTAGGGCATATAGAGCTGAACAGTTTTCAGAATTGAATTTAGAAGGTCAAAAACAGTAAGAATGAGTAAGGGAATCTTATGCTACTGAGATTTCAAAAAGGTTTGTTGACCAGTGTTATTCACCAATCTTTTGTTCAATTATTGAATTGATCATTAGACTTCATCAGTTAATCCCTCTTTCTCTTGGCCACCCTCTCTGTTAATTCCTTGTTAATCCTTTGTTTACATGATCCATTTTACACTTGATTCCTTGTTTACTCGGGCCTTTATTTAATTGACCCCTTGTTCACTTTATCTTTTTCACTTGATCTCTTGTTAATTGGTACCTTGTTTACTTATCCTTTTGTTCATTTGATCTCTTGTTCACTCGATCTTTTGTTCAAGAATCTTTAGTGGCGTGATCCTTTGTTCAATGTTATTTATTCGTGTAATCCCTTCAATTGTTTAATTCAATTGTTTACACTTGACAATTTTTTATTCACTTCAATTGATTCCTAGTTCACATGATCAATTTTCACTTTATCGTTTGTTTACATGATCTCTTTTTATTTTAGGCCTTTATCACTTAATGTTTTGTTCATTAGATCTTTTTTTTACTTGTTTCATTGTCCACTTGATACTTCGTTCAATCTTTGTTTACGTGTTTCCTTAATCACTTGTTCCTTTGTTCATTTGATTCTTTATTTTATTGCTAATTTTATTCTTATTTTATTTCTAAATGCGGATAAACTGATGATCGTGGAGTCCCAACCAAGGGTATTTATTTCTAAATGAGGGCCTACTGATTATCAGTAATTACTCACCATGGGTTTTTATTTCGAAACGGCGGCCTACTAATTATCGTGGATTCCGAACCATGGGTATTTATTTCCTAGGTGGGACCTATTGATCATAGTGCACATAGAGCCACGGGTATTTATTTCGAAGTGTGGGCCTACTAATTATCGTGGATTCTAAACCACAGGTTTTTATTTCTAAGTGGGGCCCTACGGATTATCGTGGATTACGAACCACGGGTATTCATTTCTAAGTGGGGCCTACTGATTGTCGTAGATTCCTAACAAGGGTATTTAATTCTAAGTGCGGACCTATTGTTTATCGTGGATTCCAAACCACGGGTATTTATTTATAAGTGGGCCTACTTATTATCGTGGATTCCGAACGAAGGGTATTTATTTCTAAGTGCGGACCTATTGATTATCGTGGATTCCGAAACACGGATATTTATTTCTAAGTGCAGACCTACTGAATTTCGTGGATTCCTAACAAGGGTATTTCTTTCATAGTAGGGCCTACTGATTATCGTAGATTGCGAACCTAGGGTATTTATTTTGAGTGGCGCTTACTGATTTTCGTGGATTCCAAACCAAGGATATTTTATTTCTAAGTGCGGACATGCTGATTATCCTGGATTCCAAACCACCGGTATTTATTTAGAAGTGAGCATACTTATTATCGTGGATTCTGAACCAAGGGTATTTATTTCTAAGTGCGGACCTATTGATTATCGTGGATTCCAAAACACGGATATTTATTTCTAAGTGGGGCCTAGTGATGATTATCGTGGATTCAGAACCAAGGGTATTAATTTCTTTGGTGGAACCTACTGATCATAGTGGACATAGAGCCACGGGTATTTATTTCTAAGTGTGGGCCTACTGATTATCGTTGAGTCTGAACCACGGTTAATTTTTTGATAAGTGTGAAACTACTGATTATCGTAGATTCTGAACCACATGTTTTTATTTCTAAGTGGGGCGCTACTGATTAACCACGTGTATTCATTTCTAAGTGGCGCCTACTGATTACACAGGCCTGCGTTTGAATTTTTTTTTATGTTCCCTAGGATTTTTTTGTGGTTTCTTAATGAATCCAACCTCCTGAGCTCAAAAATGAATGTATTTTTGTTCAATTAGGTCAGATTTTCTCAGTACAGCATACACCATTTTCATTGAGATTACCTCATTTTTTCTGAATTTAAAAAAAAAAACCTTTCTCTATCGAATAATGCATTATTACTGTTATATAATATAAAGAGGAATACACGTATGTAAACTATAATTCTTTTAATAAAAAAAATAAAAGAATGCAACATAATAAAAAAAATAATTATAATTTCGAAGAACAGACGCCCTTGACGATTTTCGTTTGTGCCTGTCATCTGGTGCATCACTCTTCAAACACCAACAGTAGTCAGCAAGCATGTTTCCGTTCCATTTCCACTGGTACCTGGATTCCATTGTTTTTATGTCCTGGTGGAATCTTTGCCCCTGTTCTTTACTGTAATCCCCGCAGTTGTCGGGAAAATAATCCAGATGGGACTGTAAAAAGTGTATCTTTATAGACATTCGAGCTCCCAAATGTTTGAGACTTGTTAAGAGCTAATTGACCAGGGCAACATATTCTTCTAGGCTTCTTTTATTGCCTAGAAAATTGTTAACTAGAGCTTTGAAAGCTTTCCAGGCATCTTTTTCTATGTCCTTCATTGATGCATCAAATTGCTGATCAAGTTCCTGATTTGAAGTCCATCAAAAATTCCCCCATGGAGCTTAGCGTCACTGATTTGTGGATATTTTTGAAGAAGAAATTTAAAAGCTTGGCCTACTTTATTAAGGGTTTTGACATAATTTTTCATTATGCCAAGCTTTATATGCAGTGGAGGGAGGAGTATTTTTTGAGGAGGCACTAAAGATTCAGCTATCACATTGTTTGATCTAATTCTAAATGCTTCTCGTGGAGGCCAAACCTTCTTCTCATAGTGCATACTATCTGCACGACTGTCCCATAAACATAGGAAACAGGGATGCTTCGTGTAGCCTGTTTGCGTCCCAAGCGTAAGAGACACTACCTGAAAAAATTTAGCACGGTATGTAAATTCAGTGTAATATTTCTAAAAACAAATTCAAAGTAATATTTCTTAAAACAATAAGAATATGAATATGTACTGAAAAATCCTGTATGCCAATGCATTAAATCATCGTATTGGAACTAATTGGATATATGTACATCTTATTTTGAGTTTATTGAGTTGTGTTGTATACCTTCTCAATTAGGATAAAATCCCCCATTAACCCAATAGGATGCATTAACCTATAGGGACACACTTCAACAAAAAATATAACTCAAAAATGACTCATGATATCCAGATTTGCATTCTTGTAAAATGTAAGTTGACCAAAAGGTGTATACAAGTATTAACAATTAAAAATGAAAAGGTCAATATCAAAAAGCTTAGAAATGCCAAGTGTATAATGATCTTACCTTTAAGTCACCACATATCCTCCACTTATAGCTAGAGTAATTTATTGCAACCAGCAATTTTTTCATATTTTCATAACTTTCAGTAAGTTGGATTGAATGGCCTATAGGAACGGAAGCTATCTTGTTACCAATATTCAGCAACACAGCTTTTAAACTTCTACTGGAGGAATCTATGAACAGTCTCCATTCTAATGGGTTGTAGGGAATTCCAAGGGCCTAAACAAGTCCTTTAATATTGGCGCAGTATACTAAAGAGCTGGAAGAATGCTGTAAAAAATAGCTTCGAAACTCTTGTTCTCTATTTCTGTACCCCCCTAAATGTTGTTTCTTAAGCGAGAAGATTACTTTCATGAATTTGAGAGCCAAGAAGTTGTGTATTCGCCTTTGAAACCCCCAGAGCCCTGGTCAGGTCATTTAACTGAACTTGAGTGAATGGTCTTGCGACCATATCATGTGTGGAAACCTGATAAGACTCAGATGTGTCATAATCTTGGTCAACTTCCATATTAATCTCTTCATGTACCTCTATATGTTCAGGGGAGAAGGTATAGGAATTCCTGGGCCATGGGGCAGGGTTTTGATGGCAGAAGGAACATCCGGATATGCCACACTATGTTTATTCTTCTTATTTATACCTGTGGAAAATATAATTGCATATTACATAAAGGAATTGATTTGGAGTTGCAGATAGTACATAGATGTTTAGTAAAGGATATGTTCATGCTGAAGTGAACTATGTTAGTTTTTAATTTTATGCTAAGTCTTTGCATAATAATGACATTTTCAGGAGCCAGTATAATACAGAAAGCTTAAATACTTGATACAATGCTGACCTTTAAGATTTGTTATGCAAAAATAGCAGTCCGTAGTGTGGTCCTTGTCATCTCTCCACACCATGGGAACACCAAAAGAGAGGGACTTCTGTTCGCCCTGACTCCAGCGTCTTAAACTTATGTAGCATCCATTGCAGCAGATATGCGGTGCAAAACTTTTATCTTGATCTCTTAGCCTTACTCCTAAATATGCATGATACAAAGATTTAATTATAGGAGGGATTGTACTTTGCTGCTCGGGAAAAGTCACTTTGCCGCAAACATAGCAAAATTTGTCGGAGCTATTCTTACATTTTCTGTTCATTTTTAACTCAACCACTATTATTATTATTATTCTTATTATTATTATAATGCTAAGCAATTTTTAACCTGCAAAATATAAACCTATTTGCATAATTACTTAAAATGTACACAAAATTTACTGCGAATAGAGCAGAGCAAAAACTATTGAAATTTGATGTAATATAGGAGATGTATAAACTATAAAATTATTATCACCCCCTGTATCGCAAAAACTGGAGGTGATAGAGAAAAACGGATGACAGATTCGAATTTAGGAGGTCAATTTTATTAAGAAACACTATAGAAAACCTAAGGTACATTTTTGACGCAGACCAGTGTTATCGTAGATTCCCAACGAGGGTATTTATTTCAAAGTGCGGACCTACTGGTTATCATGTATCTCAAACCACTGGTATTTATTTATAAGTGGGCCTAATTATTATGGTGGAATTCAAACCATGGGTATTTATTTCTAATTGCGGAACTACTGATTATCGTGGATTCCGAACAACGGATATTTATTTCTAGGGAGGGGGCGGGGGCTACTGATTATCGTGGAATACTACACACGGGTATTGATTTTTAATGCGGGAAGCGGACTGATTATTGTGGATTCTAAGTGGGGGTGGGGAGGCCACTGATTATCGTTGATTCCGAACCACGGGCATTTATTTCTTTTGGAACCTAATGATTATCGTAGATCCCAAACCAAGGGTATTTATTTCAAAATGCTGACCTACTGATTATCGTGGATTCCAAACGACGGGTATTTATTTATAAGTGGTCATACTTATTATCATGGATTCCGAACCAAGAGTATTTATTTCTGAGTGCGGACCTATTGATTATCGTGGATTCTGGAACACGGATATTTATTTCTAAGTGCAATCATACTGATTTTCGTGGATTCCTAACCAAGAGCATTTATTTCTATGTGTGGGCTACTGATTATCGTGGATTCCGAACCACAAAGATTTATTTATAAGTGGCATACTTATTATCGTAGATTCCGAACCAAGAGTATCTATTTCTAAGCGCAAACCTACTGATTATCTCTGATTCTGAACCACGGGTATTTATTTCTACGTGGGTGGGGGCTACTGATTATCACGTATTCCTAACCATGGGTATTTATTACTAAGTGGAGGATGGGTACTGATTATCGTAGATTCCGAATCACGGGTACTTATCTCTAAATGGGTGCGGAATACTGATTATCGCGTATTTCAAACCATGGGTATTTCTTTTTAAGTGAGGGAGGGGGGGAAAGGCTACTAATTATCGTGGATTTCGAACCATCGGTATCTAAATTGTCTTGCAGCCACTAGGAACACAAACCGAATCAGGAGTCCATCCGACGACTAACCTCACCCAATATTGTTTAACGTTGCTAAAGTCGCAGGCGGCGTTTCCACTCGGCTAAGCCGTCTATCATTTAGTTTCCCTTGATGGTTTCTGTCGTTGTTAGAAATAGTAGTTTGGAGAATTTAGAATGAAGAGAGAAAGAAAATTAGTTTATAAAAGAGAGACAAATTGTTATTATTACCTATCGCTCTCCCACAAATTGATGTCTGCGTTAATCAATGCTACCCCCTTCCCTCTTACCTCAATACGCACTATAAGCACAAAAGAACAACCATTTTTTCGGCCCTTATTGATCGTTCATAGTTATGGAGTGGTATGTCCATTCGGGTCCATCCTTGGCAGAAGGCCCCTGGCCCCTCCCGTGACAACCCTACCCCCTATGCACAATATCATCTTCTTCCTCCTGTGTCACTTCTTTCTCTCTCACACACACATTCATACAATCAACCCACCTTATAGGTATTGCCGTTTTGTAACCTTCAACCACTCTCACATTCGCCCCTCAAACATTCTTTTCATTAGTCTATTTTTTTTTTCCATTTGGCTTTGACGAAAATGGCAATGATGATGACGATGACAATGACGATGACGATGCCACGTCTCCAGGCACATCCCCCATTCACTCTATAACCGTTCCTTAACCCTCTTATCGACCGGGAGAAAGAAGATTCATTCAAAGCATTTGTACCCCCATTTATAACAGTGAAGGACCTAGTGTACCCATTTATTCATGTGCAGTATCTAGTGGCCCTATTTATTGCAGTTGACGACCTACTTCTCCATTTATTGCAGTACAAAACACGATGCTCCGATTTATTGAAATACAGGAACTCTTGACTCAATTATCTCATACAGGTCCCAGTACCATCATTTATTTTAATAAAGGACCTAGTGCACCCATTCATTGTACTCAAGGACCAAGTACACCCATTTATTTGAGTACAGAGTCCAGTGGCCTCATTGATTGCAGTACTTTCAGTACAGGACCTAGTGCTACGATTTATTTCAGTACAAGACCTATAGTTCAAATTTATTGGATTACATGACCCGTGCGACCATTTAGTGCAGTACATGACTCAGTAAGCCCATTTATTGGAGTAAAGGACTATGTGCCCTCATTTATTAGAGGACAGGACAATGCTACCCAATTTTTTCACTCTGGACCTAGCGACCCGATTTATTGCGTTACAGGACAGTGGCCCATTTCATCGCAGTACAAAGTCCAGAGCCATCATTCATTGCAATACAGGACCAAGTGCACCCATTTATTGAAGTACAGAACCAGTGTTCCTATATATGTATTGCACTGTATTACCTTATGCATCAATTTATTGTCGAACAGGAGTTGGTTGCTTCATTTATTGCAGTATGTGGAAGAATAAAGAGAGAGAAAAGGAATTCGTTTTTTCTCTTCCCACCTTATTCTACCTGAGGTTTCCGTCATCTCCCTCCCCCCTATGACTTCTACAGTTCGCCGTTGACCGTCTGCCCCAAACAATTCGTGCGAGGGCAAAACGCCATTCTCGCAGACGAATTTAGTTGGTCTCACGGCCAGTTCGCAGCGCTGCATTTATCTGCAAGACCATTAAGGGGGCATCGCGATTTCCCGTTATGGACCCTTATCGCAACTCAAGGCAATTAAGGAAGTCTGTTGGCGATGAATCTCTCTCCCCGTCTAGATAATTTCGGAGTATATATTTGATACTTTGGAGTTCACAGGCAGATTGCCTATGAAACCGCCGTCCAGTACGTCAGCCATTAATGTCTTCGTTAGTCGACAGGAAATCGACTACATCCTCGTCCAGAGAAGAATTGTGATTTTCTAAGAGCCAAAGAAGGGCTAGTCGTAACTTGATGTTGTTCGTGGAGATAGTTTTAGGCGCGCTTCAACCCTTCTCATCACGTCTTCGGATTTTAAGGATTGGAAAAGCCATCCCCGAAGCATCCTCCGTTTGCCTCTTAAGGATAAGAGGCCCTCATCTTCAATTTACGGAGGTTGGATTGAGCGTCTCGTGTGACGCCTACAAGTTTAAGGTCGAAATTACCTCCCTGATCCTACTTGCCGCACATCAAGGTAAAAGGGATTTAAACCCCGCTTCGTCACGCTCCTTCCCACTGTACTGCGCCGAACCTCAAGGATCCCCTTTGCTCTAGAACTTGCATAATTGTAAGATTATTTTAAATTAATTATCGCTCGGTTCAAACTTAATTAGTAGTGTCAATCACCTTAGCCATGAACCGGCAATATTTAATTGGAATACCATTTAACTTGCCTTATATGTGTATGTAATCCTTAGTCCTATTGAAATATATTTTTGTAGCCGTGTTTGAATATTCCTTGGCCTAGCAACTGTGTATTTAAAGCACTCATAAAGCCTTTCGGTCGGCCAGTAAGCTAGTGTACGTTTAACAGCGTACACCTGGTCATACCACGACATATATATATATATATATATATATATATGAAAAAACTCACTCACAAAGTGGTACGTGAGGAAGGCAATAATGTGAAAATTAACCCACAGAAAAATGAAAAGGTGAATCCAAGCACTTTCGAACTATATTTGCAAGTTCATTTTCAAAGAGTAGCATGAAAATAAAGAAGACAACCTTATATAGGGTACAAAGATACGGAGGGAACGCCCATCACATAGTACAAACCAATGGAAAAAATGCAAAACAAGAAAGAAAAATACCAAGAAAAAGAACAATAGGCAACTAATAACAGACATATGCATCCCTAAAACGATATACACAAAACAGCGCTACGCACATGAATGGAATATGGTGGGTGAAAAAAACATTTTTAAAGATTATCCTTAGAGCGAAAACATTTAGGACTAAGATTCAATCTACAGTCAAAACAGAGACACGTGGTGGGGTAGGCAATGCGAATGATAATACACTAATAAAGAGTGACAACAGGCTGCATTATGAAATTATTTTATTTTGTAGAAGTTTTTTTTAAAACATGGTCAAGTTTAAATAAGCCAGGGAAAATATTTATATCTGGTAAGATGCCAATTAAGGAACACTCGACAATATTTCTGTTTGTGAAATCAGCGGAATGATAAAAGAATTTTGCAGAATTCCAGTCAATGGGGTGGTTATTTTCAGATAAATGTAAAAATAAAGCGCTTCTTATTTCACCTCTTCTAATATTATATTTATGTTGGTAAATTCTAGTAGATAAAGATTTACCAGTTTGCCCGAAGTGAGGTCAATTACAAATAAAACATTCTATATAATATACTCCACCTTTTTCCTTGTATTATTATGGACTAACATTTTATTTATAATGGATTCATATCTAAAATTTACAGAGATATTAAGTTGTTTAAAAATAAGGGTGAGACAAAAAAAATGGTTCAAAGTATGGTAAGATAATACAATTTTCTATGTAATCTTAATTTTATAGTCCTTTCTATTAAGTTTCCCTTGAAATTAAGGAAAATGGGACCCTATCTTTGCTCAACCGTTTAATACATAGGACACCGTCAGGTTTTAAATTCTCTGTTTATCGCAAACCATCTAACTCTAGTTTATATATTCACTTTTATTCTTATCATAATGTTAAAACTAAACGGTCTGTATTCGCTTCTATGTTTCTGCGCGCGATACGCAGTGTTAGTCCAGAATTTTTGGATAAGGAATTGTCCAATATCTTTGAAATAGGTAAAAACTTTGTTACTCTCGTCAATTTTAATACTTGATTAAACTTTGTAAAAGAACTTTTTATAGAACTGATAACCCACCGGTTTTCAATTACAAAAATTATCTTATTTTGCCATACTTTGAACCATTTTTTGTCTCATCCTTAATTTTAAGGAACTTAATATCTCGGTAAATTTTAGATATGAATCCACATAATATAAAATGTTAGTTCACAATAATACAAGGAAAAAAGGGGGACTATATTCTATAGAATGTTCTATTTTTTAATTGACCTTATTTCGGGCAAACTGTTAAATCTTTATCTACTAGAATTTACCAACATAAGTATAATATTAGAAGAGGTGAAATAAACAGCGCTCAATTTTAACATTTATTCGAAAATAACCACCCCATTACCTGGAATTCTGCAAAATTCCTTTATCATTCCGCTGATTTCACAAAAAAGAAATATTGTCGAGTATTCATTCATTGGAAGGTTGTCACTGTTTATTAGTGGGTTAATATCATTCGCATTGTGTGAGGGAATCCCCACGTGGAAGATCTTTGGCAGAAAGGAACTCCCATGTGCAGCAAAAGGCCCGGCTAGGACTAAAGTGGTAAATCTACACCCCCCCCCCCCCCCACCCCTACCCCTACACAAGCGGTAGCCTCGAATTGAGTCCCCCACGATTCACCTTTATGCGAGCTAAAATAGATCTGCCAGAAGATTCGAGGCCCTTCGAGAGTAGAGCTGTTTCCCGCTAACCCTTAACTGCGGGGAGAGCCTCGAATATAAATAACGCTCGACTCCCCGGAAGACACACAGAGTTGAGAAGACTTGCCAGAACCAAGAAGATTTCCTCATGGTTCCAAGTCAAGTGGTAGCAACAACTATTTTGTGTATTTGGAATTAGCCCCAGCCAGGAGGTAATTCCACTGAAAGATCGCCCCGAGTGATTTTTCCCGAATTCTTTCAACAACTTCTGTCGAAGCCCTCCTTATATCGGTTGGCCGAAATACTCTCCTCTGGACCGGAAGTTCCCCCCCCCCCTTGCTTTTGGAGAACCGTCATCACTCCAACCTCCCGCTTGAAATACGAGCGGTCTCACCTCACGTACCAAGGACATCCTTAAGCCAACCCCCTCCCCCCTTCAGTAACCCAATTGAGTAAACCTCCCCCCCCTTCGTTTATTGATGTGATTTTGGCCCGTTAATTCTCTGAGGTAATTTTACCCTTCAATTCCCTTATTAATTTTTTTGTGTAAATAAAATTCTATTTTTGTACATGTCTCTTTAAATAACCTTGAACTTTGCCATTGTCCATAATTTGCCTGACCTCGTTGCACTCTCTCGTTACTCAGCCCGTCTGAACGCGTGGTTTTCCGTCTCTTTTGTCAGTTCGCTTTCTAGTTATTGGTCCACTCCCATTGATATAATATGGTATTGATATAATGTAATGTCATACCACGACATATATATATATATATATATATATATATATATATATATATATATATATTTATATACATATTATATAATTCTGGTGTCAGGTGTGGGGATTTACGAACCCGTGTCATTTTAATTTCGACATTAGAAGTTTCCTTGTTATTCACGTACATCCCTTTTATTTAATTTTTGTATTGTAATGGCAGAAGGCAAGTTATTTGAAGAGCAGTGGAACGTAATCTATTTAGATTTTGTGTTGGACCCCAGGTAATTAATTTTTTTTTTATTGTGTTCGTATTTTGGAGACACTCCTGGTTATTAATCTAAAAGAGTTAAGGTTTTTGTTGTCCTAATTCCAGGAGAACCATTTTAATTTTTTTTTCCGCTTAGAAACAGCGGAGGTAGGTAGCTGTATCTTATTTTTTTTTTGTGATCAAGGCCTTCACGAATATTCAAGTATTCGTTTCGCGTGGGTAGTGTCCAAAATGGAGGAGAACAAACTGAAGATGGAGGAGAACAAACTGAAAATGGAGATGGAAGAACGTCAACAAATTAGGGAGCATGAGCTGTAAATTAGCTGAAATCAAATGGCTTCTCAGTCCATCGGTTCCGGGGCTGAAATTCCTCAAACTCCTTCAGTCCACCTACCCGCTTTCTGTGATGGAGAGGACTTTGGGTCATTTTTGACCCATTTTGAGAGAATCTTTCAGATCAATAGATGGGATCTCGAAAATGATGACGTCGCTCGCTTACTTTCCCTCTTAAATTCCAAGTTAAGGGATATCTTCATATCCCTTTCCCCGGAAGCAACTTTGGACTATTCCACGTTGAAGCCTGAATTGTTAGCCGCTGTTTATATGAATACGAATTTTACCGCTCCCGATTTCGCCAGGAAACGATCCGTCCTGGCCAAACCTTTCGACAACACGAGTACATCCTCCAAAGAAACCTTCAGTGTTGGCTGGATGCGTGCAAAATTCCCTAGGTCTACAAGTCCATTATGGACTTCTTCCTTAGGAATCAGCTTGTAGCTGCCGTGGCTCCCGAAATTCGCGCCTTCATTAAGGATAAACGTTGCGCTACTTTCAAGTAGTGCTTGCAAGAGGCCGATGTCTACGCGGGTAGTCACGATTTATACCCTAAGGATGTTAAAAAGGCTCCCCAATCACCCCCCAAAACTAAATTTTATGGCCCTAAGACCCCCCTAATTTGGTTCCAAGATTTACCAAAGTTCCGAGTCCCTCGAAGCCAAGAAACTTCCATCCATCGGAACATCGAGACGTTAAGCCCTTAGTTTCTTCTCCCCCAGTTGAGCCGTACCAAAAGAAACCGTGCACCTGTTCCCCTGAAAACCCCTATGGACCCGGAGTTCCAAGCCCTCCGGAGCGATGAGTTTTCCCGCTTAGAAGGAGTGCGCAACTCTCTCATTCCCTTTGGAAGAAAACTAAAGCCCTCGAGCATGAGTCCACCCGAGGCAACAAATGAGTCTCGTATCTCGTGACGAAGGACTTATTGAGAGGTTTGATACCTAATTGGACCTTAAGTCATGAGAACGAAAATTCAAGCCTGGAACGAAGGTGCTGGTGCTACTTCCCACGAAGAGCAACAAAATCCTTAGCCAGTGAAAGGGACCCTACCCCGTCCTCGAGGCTAGAGGACCCGTGGATTACCTCATCCATACTACGGCTGGAGCGAAGGTTTTCCACGTGAATTGTATATATATTATCTCATTAATGTTCCTAATTATGATTTATTTTTGGGGGGGTCCGCTAAATTGTTGAATTTTTTTTGTCCCCTATTTATGTCTCCATTTAATTGTATCCTTTTTTTGGTTCCACTGAAATGTCGCCAATGTTCTCCTGTGATTTTTCTTCTTTTTTTTAAATTGTATTAGTTAAATTCTCTATAATCGACTTGTTTAAGGTTTATGTCCGTAAATTCCCCGCTGAGCTCAGATTTACGTTTTTTTGTGTGTACACCTGTCGTAGCAGGTCAGAATTTCCCTAGACCTTTGATAATTCTAGTCTGACGGGTTGGAATGATCCTTTCCTACGCAACTGCTCTGTAAAGCATCATCTTTCGGTTGGGAGATGTGTGAGGGAACCCCCACGTGGAAGATCTTTTGCAGAAAGGAACTCCCATGTGCAGCAGAAGGCCCGGCTAGGACTCAAGTGGTAAGCCTTCCCTCCCCCCCCCACCCCCACCCCTACACAAGCGGTAGCCTCGAATCGAGTCCCCCACGATTCACCTTTATGCGGGCTAAAATAGATCTGCCAGAAGATTCGAGGCCCTTCGAGAGTAGAGCTGTTTCCCGCTAACCCCCCCCCCCCAACTCCGGGGACAGCCTCGGATATAAATAACGCTCGACTCCCCGGAAGACACACAGAGTTGAGAAGTCTCGCCAGAACCAAGAAGATTTCATGGTTCCAAGTCAAGTGGTAGCAACAAAGCAAAGTGACAGCTGGACTATTTTGTGTATTTGGAATTAGCCCCAGCCAGGAGGTAATTCTACTGAAAGATCACCCTGAGTGATTTTCCCGACTTCTTTCATCAACTCCTATCGAAGCCTAACTTATTTCGGGTAGCCGAAATACTCTCCCCTGGACCGGAAGTTACCCCCCCCCCCCTTGCTTTTGGAGAACCGTCATCACTTCAACCTCCCGCTTTGAAATCCGAGCGGTCTCACCTCACGTACCGAAGACATCAGTAAGCCAACCCCCTCCCCCCTTCAGTAACCCAATCGAGTCAAATCTCTCCCCTCCCTTCGTTTATTGATGTGATTTTTGCTTTTAATTTTCTAAGGTAATTTTACCCTTCAGGTATCTTATTAATTTTTTGTGTAAATAAAATTCTATTTTTGTACATGTCTCTTTAAATAACCTTGAGCTTTGCCATTGTCCATAATTTGCCTGAACTCGTTGCACTCTCTCGTTACTCAGCCCGTCTGAACGCGTGGTTTTCCGTCCCTTTTGTCGGTTCGCTTTCAAGTTATTGCTCCTCTCCCATCGATATATTATGGTATTGATATAATGTAATGTCATACAACGACACATTGCCTCCCCCAACACGTGTCTCTGTTTTGACTGTAGATTAACTTTTAGTCCTAAATGTTTTCGCTCTAATGATAATCCTTTAAAATGTCTTTTTTTTTACTCACCAAATTCCATTCATGTACATGGCGTTGTTGTGTGTATATCGTTGTAGGGATGTATATGTTTGTTATCAGTAGCCTATTGTTCTTTTTCTTGGTCTTTTTCTGTTTTGTTTTTGTGTTTGTTCCATTGGTTTGTACTATGTGATGGGCGTTACCTTCTTATCTTTGTACCCTATGTAAGGTTGTCTTCTCCATTTTCATGCTATTCCTTGCAAACGAACTTGCAAATATAATTCGAAAGTGCTTGGATTTATCTTTTCCTTTCCCTGGGGATTAATTTTCATATATATATATATATATATATATATATATATATATATACTCGTATGTACAAGAAGAAGAGAGAAATGAGAGAGCTTATAAAAGAGAACGAGAATAACTAGAAAGAGAAGAACGTGTAAAATATGAAATTAGAGAAAGCGAAGAAAGAGAGGGAATTCACCAATATGAAGTAGAATTAAACCATGATCGGCTCGAAACCATTTCAGTAAGTTCCTGTATAGGCACCTCAATCAGCCTCCGTTAAACTCACCACGTTCAAAGAAAGAGATGAGTTCGGATCTTTTCTCTCTCACTTCGAGAAAATTTTTGAAGTTAATCATTGAGACATCGAGACAGACGGTGTCGCTAAGCTTCTTCTCTTCTTTATCTTTATCCTCAGAGACCTAGTCGTATCGTTCCCTTTGGAGGTTTTTGAAGATTACTCCATCCTTAAATCAGAACTTCTCGTGGCGTACAATATGACGCCTGACTTCTATCGCACCAAATTTCGCCACGCCCGCTTTCAACCAAATATGACATTCCGTCATCTTGGATATACTGTTTCCCGTACTTCTTATTTTTGGTTAGATGCATCGAAAGTCCTTCACGATTATGAGTCCCTGGTCGATTTTGTTCTACGGGATCAGTTGCTGGCATCGCTAACACCAGAGATCCGCTCCTTTGTGTAGGATCGTCGGTGCAACTCCTTCAAAGAGTGCATATAAGAAGCAGATATCTATGCGGCGAGTCACAACATATACCCAAAGGATAAAAGCCTTCCTCTTCTTCCCCCCAAAATAAATTCAATAACTCGCGGTTCCCTCCTAAGAACTCCCCAGAATTCACCAAGATTACGGGCCCCTTTAAGCCCAGAAGTTTCCCTCCATCGGAACCCAGCGACGTCAAGCCCCCCATATCTAATTACCCGGCGTCAACTTTTCCCCGTAGGCCAATCATATGTTTTACCTGTAGTGTCGAAGGCCACACGCGCCCAAATTTCCCCCCAAATTCACAACTCCGTGGTAATCATATTCACCAAGTCCACCAGGTGAATGCTGCTCCCGCTCCCCCTGCATCGTGACCAGAAACCCCAGATCCAATCTCGTCTCCTAGTGCCCCAGGGCACCATGTAAATTTGCCCTTCGACAAGAATTCTCCAGGAAGTCTTAAATTTAAAAACGGAAGCGTTAATGGGTGCCAGGTTTTCATCCTCATCCACGATACCGGGTGCACGTGTATCATGGTGTCGAATAAACTTTTTCCCCCGGTGGCTCCCGACTACAAAAAGTTTGCGGCACTCCGTGACTACTTGGGACGCGCAAATCGCGTCCCCACTGCAAACTGTTACCTCGAGTGTCAATACTTTTCCGGATGGGCTGAAGTCGTGTCAGCCCCTATCCAATTATGTTCCATTTGGTAGGACAGTGCCTTCAAATCTCGTCTAACCCTGTGGCTCAGCCCATTATCACAAGAGCCCAGGCAGGAATGGAATTCCAGACGCCTGCTGCCCTTGAAATTCCCTTAGATTCGGATTTCAGCGGCCTTATGAGCGAAGAATTTGCTCAAAAACAGAAGGAGTGCTCAAATCTCCTTCCCTTGTGGGAAAAATCTCAGAGCCTCGAGCAGGATTCGGTCCGCGGTGAGAAGACAGCCTCTTATTTCGTGAAAGAAGGCTTTCTATATCGCGCATGCTCGGATGGCGCCAACCTCGAGACTCACGCCCTCTGTGTTCCCCGTTCGCATGTCCCACTGGTCCAGAAAATTGCCCACGATAGTGTATTAAATGGCCCCCCTTCAGAAGAGACAAATCATATCGAAACCCGTTCATTCAAGATTTTACCCCCTTCCAATTCATCTAAGAAATGCCTTTAACGCCGAGGTTAATAATCTACTCACACACCATATCCTTGAACCCTCCACGTCAAATTATTGTTCACTAATAGTTCTGGTACGGAAACCAAATAACTCTTACAGCATGTATGTAGATTTTCGCAAATTAAATTCCGTGACCGTTTTCGATGCTGAACCGAATCCTTTAATTGACCAAAACCTTTACTTGTTCGAAAAAGCAAAATTTATTAGCGAGCTCTACATGAGCTAAATTTAAATTGTAATTGCTCCATATCGATTTGTCCACCTTGTAATTATTATAACCGCTAGCTAGATATTAGCTTATATTCAATTATTTCTGTTTATGTCCTTATTTTTTTCGATGTTTACGTCTTAGAAGCCTGGTCCGGTTCCAGAATATAAAAATATGTACCATCGAAATCCTTCTGGCACTTATGTAAAATGTATCATTGAATATCCATTTCAGTCTTCTTTTTTTTGCTTTGTATATCTTAGTGTATGAATATTATTTTCATTTTTTTAATTATGTCCCCCTTAATGCTCTTATGGTCGGCAATAATTAATTTCATTGTACGTTCATATGTACACGTAGTCGGGTAGAATTAGCTTGTACACCTGCTCGACGACAGGTCAAGAATTCCGTTTTTTTTCCGCTTACCACGTGACCACTCGCGTGAAAGACTCCAAGTCTCCAAGTCATTCGTCTAAGGAGATATAACCTTTCTCCCCCAACTCCAAAAGTGCCATCTTTTGGGGTAGGAGGGGTGTAGCAGAATGAGGCCAAATGGGGACCATGTGCTCTTCTGTACTCACATGGATGCTGAGATCACCGCATGGAGCTGTGAAAGAATGGCTGAACCTGGGTAAGGAGGAGGCCGACGCTGTTATCGCACGCCCCAGCTGTATTTGCCTAGGGACCGATGTCATCGTTTCCCACGGCCCCCTTTCCGCTAATATTCTGGCATTCTATTCAAAGATTGAAATCCGTTGGACATTCCAACCAACGTTATCACGATTTCCCTTTTCACCGAAAGAGACGCCGACTTTTCCCCAAATTCGTGCGCGCGTCTGGAGCCACTTCACCAGGCTCCTATATAACGCTTCGACTGAGTTTAGAGAGCATCACTGTTAGACTTCCACCTACTCCGGCGAACGAGCTAAAGGACGCTCTTCTCCCCTCCCCCCCACGCGGTGATTTTGATTCGTAAACTCTGCCATAGTCAATCGGCAAGTATCCTCATCCATGAACTCTGCCATAGTCTAGTGGCAAGTATCGACATCAGTGAACTCTGCCATAGTCAATCAGCAAGTACCTGACTAAGATTCCCAACTCCAAAGGCTCGACAAGTTCTCCCTCGTCTGAAGCAAGAGGTAACTTGACTTCTTCCGTCGCATTCATCGCAACCCAACTGGCCCCTTTTCGGCAACGAGCACGTAAGGTAATCGTAACCGTTGCCTCGCGCAGATTGATCTTGAATATCTGGCTTACCCCATTACTCCATTATTTGTGTGAACTCTCCCGGTTTAAAATCCCCCTTTAATTCATCAAACTGATATGACCTCTTTAATCCTTTAATTAACTCATCTGTATCTTGTGTGGGCCTTTAACCCCGTCTGCGCGACCATTCCCTTAAAACCCAATTTTTGTGTAAATATAAATATCATTTTGTTGTTAGTAAAGATATATTTTCGCCATTGTCTTTCTTTTGCAACCCCAACGCATACCAGCTACCTGTTAATCTTTGGCCAACTTGCACTCTGAAAAATTTGTTTAAAAGGACCCCACAAAGTTAATAATAAACCATCCCCACCGGACTCATAACTATTTTTCCTTTCACTAACGGTCTTCAACCAACTTCAGCCCCAAACCTCAAAGTACCTATATATATATATATATATATATATATATATATATATATATATATATATATATATATATATATATATATATACAGTGGCGGCAACAAAAAAAGTGACATGTGACAATTCAGAGAAAATGAAACAGAAAAATGTAACTTACATATTTTATTATGAATATTTCATGAAAGTTAATACTTGGTCATGTTGCCCTTGCACTTGATGATCATCCTGAGTCGATTGGGCATTGATTCAGTAAGGTTTGCGAAGTAGGTGGGGTCGATCGTAACCCAGATCTTCTTCAGTGATTCTATCAGATCCTTGATGCTGCCGAGTGCTGGCTCTTGAACTTTGGTTTTCATCAGATTCCAAGCATTCTCAATAGGATTTAGGTCCGGGGAATTACCAGGCCACTCCAAAACACTAATATTATTATCATTGAAGAACCTTTTCACTAACTGGGACCTGTGAGCAGGGGCACCATCATGCATGAAAAATTCACACTGATGA
Organism: Ceratothoa steindachneri; assembly: GCA_963969495.1. Classification (NCBI taxonomy): domain Eukaryota; kingdom Metazoa; phylum Arthropoda; class Malacostraca; order Isopoda; family Cymothoidae; genus Ceratothoa; species Ceratothoa steindachneri. The sequence goes on along the minus strand of OZ018329.1, from coordinate 20,598,503 downwards.
ATTTCCCAAAATGGCAGCATGTGCTGCCTCAAAACTTCCAGATAGTTAGTCCCCCTCATGGTTACATTCTTGGGAAGGAAGTACAGACCCCTCTGCCCTTGTTTCCACTAAAGGCACCACACACCATCACACTATCAGGGTGTTTCACAGTTTTCACGGTATATTTTGGTTTATACCAAGACACATTGCTGGGACGACGCACGATCTTTGACTCTCCTCTGACCAGCCTAAAGGTGCTCTCATCACTGAACATCACCTTCTTCCAATGGGCAGCTGTCCAATGTTTATAGGTCTTGCACAAATTGAGCCTTTTCATCTTCATAGTCTTGGTAAGAAGTGGCTTCTTGGCAGCGCGGCGAGCCGGTAGGCATAAGTCCTTCTGTAAGCAATGACGGATGGTCCTGAGGGCGACGCTCTGGAGGAGGTCTGGGTGTTTTTTCTTGATTGAAGCGGAGGTTACAGAAGGGTCTGACATCACTTCACGCCTTAGGATATTATCAGTCCTTGGAGATGTCTTCCTAGCTGCACCAATGCCCTCCTTCATCTTTGGTATGGTACCTGGTGGCAATAACTCAGCTGCCCGTTTTAGGCGATGAATCGTATTTTTTGAGGTTCCTAAATCTGCTGCTACATCAATAAAAGACTTTCCCTGCTCTAATAGGGTCAAGGCACGGCTTTTCTCTGTCATAGAAAGCTTTTTCCGCCCCATTGTATCCATTTGCACAGAAGTTATAGCACGTCAAATGTAGGCACGAATGCAGGAAATCAGCACGCTGAAGTGCCATACACTAAAGCCTAACTGTACGAGCTCAAACGAGACACTGAGTTCCAGTAAAGCACAGTTCTCTTGTCTTAGCTCAGGAGAGTCGTCCACTTGCAGCATAAGCCCCGCACCTTTTCATTGGCTAGTTGGCAAGTAAAATCGTGAAAACGATTTTGTGTATCGATTTCTGTTGCCAATATTAAATGTCACTTTTTTTGTTGCCGCCACTGTATATATATATATATGTATATATATATATATATATATATATATATATATATATATATATATATATATATATATATATATATATATATATATATATATATAGTCTAGCCATTCCACGACAGTTGTTTACACAGAAAGATAGCTCGTTTATTTAGTGGAATGCTAAAGACAGGCCGGATTAATGAATTAATTAGGCGGCGGCGTTTTCATCTCGAGTTGTGGCACTCATCTCCGATAACGTCAATTTGTCGGTGGCATTATGTATTTTCTCAAAATTAGTGACTCGTATTGAGGGGATGAAAATTCAAATGTCCTCGGCTGGAAGTATGTCGCAACTAATGTCTTTTGTTCGTATTATTCAACATGATGGCAGTTGTGAAAAAAGTTTTCTAACTATTTTGCCACTTCCTAAACATACAACAAGACAAGACGTATATGAATTACTTTGAAATATCTCACGAGACACAAAATTAATATATATAAATTTGCTTCGATCGTCACTGATGGTACACAATCTTGGGTGAGTGAGAACAGGGGCCTTATTGCTTATTTTAACAGAGGTGAGAAAATACCTACTTACTTTTGCGCATTATCGCTGTTTGATTAATATCGAGGCCTTGTGTTTAAAAATGAAAGAACAAAAGAAAATTATTGGATGTCTTTAGGTAATTCTAAAAGTCATCAATTACTTAATTTCAAAATCTCTAAAAAAGAGACTCCTACTAGTATTTTCATAAAATGTTCAAGCTTCTCAATCTGAGCTTATTTCGCATGTAAAGGTTCGGTGGCCGGGCCATGGAAACTTCTCTTTGTGTTCATGGCGATTTTATAATTATATCCGAATCGAATTCTCTAAAGAATTTTTATATATTATCCTTTATATTCTTGCCGTTTGTGTTCAGTTGCAAGGTTCTGAGGGCCACATAACGTGATAAACTATCTGTGGATTTTTGCCCTTTCCTGTAATGGGACAGCCTTTCTTTTTCTTCGCAGCAAAGCTTCTCCCTGGTCATTGCTTTCTTTGGTGGGCTAGAATTTTTCTCCGTTCATTTTGCCCTCCTCTTTTTTGCTTCAGAAGGTTTTTACTTCCAAGTGGATGTGGTGTTTAGGCTTTCTGGATGTTCCATGCTTTCCAAAGTTTGAAACGGTGGTTTCTCTTCGAATCTTTGGTAGGTTTCTTTGTCCTCATTGAGTCCTATTGAGTCTTAGCTTATTTTGATTCAGACTTGCGCGTCTTTGAACAATTTGGAGCATTTCTAGCCTCCTGCCATCTTAACCGTAGGAAGACCGTTTCCAACTAGCACTTCGTTGCAGCAGGCTTGTTTGATGGCAATAGTTACATTCGAGTGTGTGATGCCATCGATGATTGTGCCTCTTTATTTCTTTCGGTAGATTTAGCGTACATTATCTTCTTTGCTTGATTGGATTCTTCATTTTTCTTTCAATTGTCTCTTTTTTTAGTGGGTTGCTTTTTTTCATAGTTCTGTGCTCGCTTTTGCAGTTGAACCACATTTTGTTTCCTTCGTGCACTCGCGGAATCTGTTAATTTCCATGCAACATTCGCTGCACATTAATTTATTTTTGTCCATGCAGATTTCGGTCGTGTGCGTCTTGATGCTGCAGCATACAAAACACATCTGTATGTTTTCACCGGGTATCATCATAAGGAATGCGAGTATACCCTCAGTGGTCGCTTATTTAGCCATTACCGTGGCTGTGAAAGTTATTTTAAAGACGTGGAAGTGTTCTTTAAATTGTATTACTTCCTTTATCTTTGCCCACTTCTGCTCTTCTCTATTTATTGCCTGAGATGCTCGGGTGTATGCTCGCCGATCCAGCTCTCCACCTTTCGAGGGAAAATACTGATATTCACTACTAATTTTGGGGGGGATGGGAGGGGGTCTTGGATGCCAGGCCGGTGGTCTTTAAAAGGTTGTCACCCTCCTCTGATGGAGCTTGTCTACGTCCCTGTTTCCTGCGCACATGGCAATGTAACCATTGGGTACTTCAACTAGTTGGCTTTTTGAGGGCGGGCTCCTGGTCGGAATGGGTCCACAAGGGGACCCTCTAAGTGAGAGGATTCATGCCCTGACGAGAGGGTAATATCCAAAATCATGTTTCTTGTTATTTTTGTTTGGTGCTCTTCGTGTGCCATAAAATAATGTGTAATTATTTGTTATTGCGTGTGAGAGAAGATTAGTTTTTTATATATGTTTATTTGATTCTCCCGCCCATAACCTCTTCGATCTTCCATTCGAACAATGACTGGATGAATGGTGATGGATTGAGGATGGATGAATCCAGTAGGGGGCTCTTCTAGAAGGATGACTCATGGTGGTCTTTATGAAGGGTAGGAGAGAATCAACTACCACTGATCGTGGTGGCAGCTCGCCATTGGTCTGATTATCAGGGTTGCATCTAGCGTACATAGAGACGTTGTGTTTCACTCTGTGTTCTTGGCGGCAGCATTAGAAGAGAAGCTGATCCCTCTCTCAAAGGGTGCAACTAATTCAAATTTTGAAAATACATCTGACACTTGGATCCGCTGTGGGCTACTCAAACCAGTCTACTTCCACTGATCCTATTAGTGACATTGTCAATTGACTGGCATAGTTAGCACGAGGTTTATGAGTGAAAGATGTTCAAGCTAAGTCTCTCAGGAGTTTATGTGCAAGAGAGTTGGGGTCCGTTTAAGATTAGAATCTATATTTTTCTATTTCTTGAATAAAAGTAATTTAATCCCTTTTAATGTGACAGCTCAAATCTATGTGTGGCTTCGGAAATGCTGCCTTTTGTAGCGGTTTGGCTCAAGTCTTCCACTAAGCATGCATATCTTCCAGCCTTAATGTATAATTTCTCTGAAATTTTCAGCGAGTTTGAATATGCGAGCGGTACGTTAAGGGGGGTGGATAGTACATCTTCGCAATCCGTCCTCCACTTAATATGTCTCAATCTCTCGTACCATCCATATTTCCTTTGGGGGATGGAAGAAGAGATGACGGCATGCGGTCGACTCGCTCCTGCATAGATTCACCATCCCTCTGGCCCACAGCTTCATAATAATAATAATAATAATAATAATAATAATAAGTCTTTTGTAATGCGCTCTTCAAGGCCTGAGGCCTTCCCAGAGCGCACGCTGTACTGAGATGAGAATGGAAATTCAATGGAAATTCAAGAGGAGGGAGAAGGCAATACTGAAAAGATGCGTTTTCAGGAGACGCTTAAATGTGGTAAGAGAGGGAGAAGACCTGATTTCAGCAGGAAGAGCATTCCACAACTTAGGGGCGCAGATTGAGAAAGAGCAGTCCCCCATTGAGCAGAGGGATGAACGAGGAATATTCAAAAGAGGTGCATGTGATGATCGAAGAGCTCGAGGGACATGGCATGGCGAGAGGGCAGAAGAGAGGTAAGACGGGTCCTTGTTGTTTAGGACCTTAAATGTGAAGAGAAGTATCTTGAAGTGAGTACGGGATCTGACAGGGAGCCAGTGCAGTTCATGCAGCAAGGGTTTCGAGGGAGAGAAGCGAGGGCGACGGAGGAGAAGCCGGGTGGCATAGTTCGGTACAAGTTAAATGGGGCGTAGAGAGGAGGATGGCAGATTCACAAGCAGAGAGTTACAGTAGTCAAGGCGTGAGGTGATGAATGCATGAACAGCATTCTCAAAACTTTGGTGATCAAAGTGAGAGCGAATGAGAGAGAAGTTACGAAGGAAACATAGAGAGGATTTGCTGACATTGCGGATATTAGGCTTAAATGAGAGATGCTCATCAAAAACAATACCCAGATTCCTAACGCAGTCAGAGAAAATGATAGTATTACCGCCCAGAGTAAGCGAGGGAAAGAGAGATCTAGATTTTTAGACAAGAGCAAGGGTACCGACAAGGAGGCCCTCAGTTTTGGAGTGATTAAGCCTGAGGAAGTTGGTAGAGAGCCAGTCGGAAATGGAGGAGTAGGCAGCCATGAGGTCAGTGATAGAGTAGGCAAGAGACGTGGGGGATGAGGAAAGGAAAATTCGAGTGTCCTCCGCATAGAGGTGGAACGATAGACCGAGATTACAGAGAAGGGAACTGTCGTAAAATGACCCTTGGCTTTGATCACTCTACGCTTTGACACCCTTTTAGTAGCGGTATGCTTTAAGGGGCGTGAGTTACTTCTATGATGAAGTAGGCTTTGTTCTAAGAGTGCTATTTTAGTGGTTTAGTCCTTAAGGGAGAGCTATTTTTAAACACATAAGGATAAGAGGAAACACCGGAATCTACCAAAAATAAACATGTATTTTAAATTAAATATTACAAACCAACAGTAAAAACATTTCTATATTTGGCCTCACAGATTTTCAATGACTAAACATAAACAAGTAGGCCTCCAATAAACAAACCATTGCCAATTAGTATTTTTTTTCACGACCCTATTTGTTTAGCATAAAACATTAAATTAATGTACTGTCATCTACAAACACATATGACCTCGGTTCAAGAATAATGGTTTCTACTCTCTTTTAAAACGTGGGACGTACTAAACTTCTACTATCGCAATAGAGATATAAATGTTATTGTTAACTTACGGGTAGGTAACAGGGATTGCCGGATGTCGCTGGAGGACTTATCTCTCGCTTTGAAGTGGTGTGGTCGCTGCTTGAATTTTCGAGGAGGGAATGCTTCTTAAACGTAATTAAAGAACGGGAGCTCGTTGGGGCAGGGTTCTTCTCCTCTCACTCTTACGGTGCTTGAGATGTGAGAATCACTTGAGTGTGAGCGGCTTTACTTTCCTTCAGTCGGACTTCTTTGCAGACGGAAAAGGCTTCTTCGGTATGGCACCGATATAAAACTTGACTAATTAGGTTAATACGGCCCTGAAAGGGGGGGATCGATTTTCTCAATCTGATCCTATCGTTTCTCACGGAAATAGTCTTGCATGGCTGAAGGATCGATCTTTACGAACTAATCTTTCTTCTGGCGAATCTACTTCTAAAAATCTTCTTGTCTAGCCGATGGATCGATCTTCACGACCTAATCCTACTCTGGCGTATCGACTTCAGATAATCCTCTTCTCTTTCTTTGCGGGGCTTATTTATAGGCGGATTGCCGCCCCATCTAAAGGGGGAAGTGACCAGGCCACAGATGCCAAAGGGGGGGGGGGGAGCGAATGGTGGGTTAGCATCTGGGGAGAGCGAGAATTCCTGAGGTGGCACTGGGGTGCCCAAGTCAGCTCGCAAATTATACGCTCGTAACCGCACCGCTACTTGGCGTGCCTTCTGACTCGCACCGTTTTTTTTTTCCTAACCACGGGTTTATGGGTCTCGTAGGTCATGCGATCGTTACAGCGTCGTTTAAGGACCTTAGGTGGTCGCCTTCAAACATATGTTAGCTCCAACTGCCCACAGCGGCGAGGAGATCACACATGGTAAGCATTTTTGCTGGCTACCTTTCCCACGCTTCTCCTCATGAAGGGAGGGGGGCTTGAATGTACCTATACTCCTCCAGGAGGCTTAATGTAGCCATTTCTCCACATCTACCTCCATTCTTAAGAAAATAACGGGAGGGGGGGGGGGTTCCAATCCGACGCTTACAATAATATACATGGGTAACTTACGGAACATTATATTATACAATAAATTCTAGTTCACTCGGGAATGCCTCGATAACATTTCACCTGACCTTACATTAATTCCTATATTACTGTGCCAACTTAGGATTTTCTTACCTACCACTCGGGTTACTCGCCCCTACTTACTTACAATTCTACTGATTTACACTTAACTTTGCTATAATACAATAGTTGGGCTGCTCCTTAATCGTCGACAGGGTTCCGACTTAACGAGTCGGCCATACAATTGTTGGACCCTTTTATATAATGAATGGAGTACTGGTACTCCATCAAGAGTAAACTTCATCTCAGGAGTCTTCCATTCTTACACTTATTTTTACCTAAGTATGACAACGGTTTATGGTCGCATTCCAACTTGAACTCGCGCCCTATTAGATAATATTTGAATTTACCTATGGACCATATTATGGCCAAAGCTTCGATTTCGATAGTAGCGTAGGCTTTTTCTCTACTCAACAGTTTCCTACTGACATAAGCTATGGGATAGGCTGTTTCGTCATCTTCGTATTGAAGCAATACTCCGCCTAGCCCGTCCCGACTAGCGTCGTGCGAAGACCGAAGATCTTGTTGGGATTTGGTAAGCGAAGAATGGGCGCAGTTACGAGTTTTCCTTTTAGAATCTCCAACTGAGTTATTGCATGGGGGTTCCACGTGACAGGGTCTGACGCTGTCTTTTTTAACAAATCATTCAGTGGGGCCGCAATGGAAGCGAAGTGTGGTACAAAACGCCTATAGAACGAGGCCGCTCCCATAAACGATCGGAGTTGTTTCTTGGTTTTCGGCCGGGGCATCTTGACTATGGCGTCCACTTTTTCTTGCTGGGTAGTCAAGTGTTTTTGTCCTATTTTGAATCCCAGGTAGTCAATGGATTCGTAGGCAAAATAACACTTGGTTGGCCCGGCGGTTAGACCTTGCTCCTTCAATTTCTCCAGCAATGAGCGTAGGGCGTGTAAGTGTGACTCCCATGTACGTGTAGCTACGTACACGTTGTCGAAGTAAAACGACACGTCGCTTAGTCCAGCGATAATTCGCCTCATCATCCTATTATAATTGCTACCGGCTGTAAGTAGTCCGAAGGGTAGCCTGGTAAACTGTAACAGACCTCTCTCGGTCGCAAAAGCCGTCAGTTTTTTGGACTCCTTAGCGAGAGGTATTTGATAGTACGCTTTACACAAATCCAATTCGGTGATGAATTTAGCGTCTTCAAATAAATGGAGATTTTGATCTATTAGTGGGATGGGCTCGGCGTCGAAAACGGTCACTGAATTCAATTTTCGGAAGTCCACGCACATCCGAAATGATTGATCAGGTTTCTTAACCATTACTATGGGGGAGCAATAATCGGACTCCGATGGCTCTAAAATTCCCAATTTTAGTAAATTCCGGACTTCCTTATTGAAGGCTTCTCGTAGGTGGATTGGTAAAGGATATGGTTTGCTCCGAACCACTGAATTAGTTTTTAGTTTTATTTCATGGATAAAATCCTTGGCACATCCAGGGTTTTCAGAAATGACTTCTGGGAATTCCATGAGCAAGTTCAACATTTCCGCTTTTTGTTGAATTTCTAAGTGGGGATTTATCTTTAAATCCACCCGAGGGTCTTCCGGGGTAGGTGAGAGCGAGGGGAGTTCGTATTCCTCGTCTTGTTCCACACACACGGTGTGTATGACTTGCAGGGGCGTACCCGGGTAAACGGCATCCATCGGTTCTTCTTCGTCTAGAAGGGTAATATTATTTATGCACGCGCGGCAGTGATATTTTTTTAGCATGTTTATATGATAGGTTCTTCGCCCTGTTGGGGTATCTATCAAGTAATCGACTGGACCCCGTGCCTCGATTACTTCAAACGGTCCCTTCCACTGGGCCCATAACTTATTATTTTCGGTCGGGAGTAATAATAAGACTTCATCTCCTGCCTTTAATTTTCGAGCCTTTGCTTTTATATCGAAATAGTCCCGGTATTTGGCTAAATTTTTCTCGGCGTTCTCTCGAGCTAAGCCAGAGCAGTATTCTAGGCGCTCGCGCATATCCATCACGTAGGCCTAAGACGATTCGATTTCTTGCTCGAGCTTCGCGTTGGAAAATAATTCCTTAAGAATACTCATAGGACCTCGCACATTTCTCCCGTATAATAGCTCAAAGGGCGAGAATCCCAACGTCCGATGAGGTATTTCTCGGCAGGCGAAAAGGGCTGCAGGCAGGTATCTGTGCCACTGTGTAGGGTTGTTTTGACACAACTTCTTCAATATATTTTTGAGAGTCCCGTTTAATTTCTCGCAGATTTCGTTAGCGGCTGGATGAAATGGACTCGTAAAAATTGGCTTGACTAACAGAAGTTTGTTAAAATACTCCATCAATTCTGAGGTGAATTGGCGCCCTCTATCAGATAGAATTTCTTTAGGCAGGCCTACTCGTGCAAAAATTAAAATTAATGCTTCCGCGCAGGAAATAGTGTCAATCTTCCGTAGGGCCACGGCATCTGGGAACCGGGTGGCACAATCCACTAGGGTGAGGATGTAGGAGTGTCCTCCACTTGAAGGGGGGTGAATTGGTCCCACCAAATCAATTGCCACTCGAAAGAATGGTTCGGTTATAACGGGCACCTTTTGTAAGGGAGCGGGAGGTACCCGTCCTCTGGAGGGATCCTTCTGACACACGTCGCATGATCGGCAATAGGCCACAATTTCCCTGGCGGCCTGGGGCCAATAAAAGTGTCGGAATATCTGCTGCGCCGTTTTGTTGTGCCCAAAGTGTCCGGCTAATATTCCATCATGCGCGGTATTCAAAATTCTTTGCGTGTATTCTTGAGGTACACACAGTGCTTTCTTGTTCTCCTTATCCTCCTCGCTGATAGTACGGTAGAGAAGTTAGTCTTCTACGATATACTGGATAGGCTTCTTTCCTTTCACTTGGAGAATTTCACCTTTAATAGCTTTCTCCCATAGAGGTTTAAGAGTGGGGCATTCCTTCTGAGCACTGGCGAAGAAAGTCAATTTGAACCCATTGTCTTCGAGGGTAATCCTCGGGGTCAACTTAGCAGGTTGCTCTTTCCTCTGGGCTTCTTGTGCCCGGGTGACTACTTGTTGGGCCACTTCTTGCTGGGGAATTAGGGGGTTTTGTCCGATTAGTACTGCGCAGAACTTAATCGGGGCTACTACCACGTCCGTCCAACCGGTGAAATATCTGCATTGTATATGACATCTCACGACGGGGAATCGATTGTCGCGTCCTAAAAAGTCGTGGACGATTGCGAATTTCTTATGGGCAGGGTTTACTGGGGGCAGCAACTCTTCGGATACCACTATGCACGTGCATCCGGTGTCTCTGACTAACGTGGATACTCGGCACCCATTAACAGTGCCCTCATCAAATTGTAGGCCGCCTGGCGAACTTTTGTTGAATAGAAAGTTTACCTGTTGCTGGGGCCCTTCGGATGTTGGCGCGGGGACGTAGGACGAATCAGCTTGTCCTGCTGGGATCGCGGCAGTCAGGTTTTGCACCTGTTGTCTCGAGGTCTCCCTCAGTCGGGAGTTCTGTGGGCACTGGAAACTCAGGTGACCTATTATCCCGCAGGTATAACAAGTGACGGGCTTCCTGGGATACGTGCCGGTATTAGGGTATGATCCTTGTGGAATCCTAACTTCTTTTTGATTTTTTTCTCCTCTAAAATTTGGTTTATAAGTTCCTTTTGCTGCTGCGAACTTAAAGGGCTTCTTCTGTAAATGCCTGGGTGGCGGCCCATTTTCCTTCGGGGAGGGAGCCTTCTCTTTCTTGTACTCCCTAGGATATAACCGATGATTTACCGCGTGGAGGTCAGCCTCGTCCAGGCACTCGTTGAAGGTAGAAGCTTTTCGGTCCTTAACGAATGCACGGATTTCCTGGGGTAGTGTACTTAGTAACTGATCTCTAAGCATGAAGTCGACGACCGCAGCGACTTCGTTCTCTACCCCTTCTGACTCCATCCAAAACTGTAGGCTTCGACGAAGCTCAAAGCCAAAATGTTTGTACGTTTGTCCAGGTCTTATACGAGACTGCCTGAACTTCATCCTATATTCTTCCGGGTTAAGGTTTGTAGCTGAGAGAAGTTCGGCTTTGAGAGTGGAATAGTCCACAGTCGCTTCTGAGGGTAAAGATACGAATATCTCTCTCATCCTAGGATTGAGTAGCGGTAACAGTCTGGCGACCCCATCTTCTTCTAGGTCCCAATTATTGACTTCAAATATTTTCTCAAAATGGGAGAGATATGAGCATAAATCTTCTTCGTCCTTGTACTCCGGGAGTTTCATGCTGGCCGCTGGTGACACTCCTGTTTTGGATGACACTGACTGCACCTCTAACTGGTCTTTACTAAGAGCTCTTTCGTGGGCCCTTATCTTCTCTCTTTCATCAGCTTCCATTTTCGTCTTTTCTCTTCTTTCATCAGCTTCCATTTTCGTCTTTTCTGCTTCCATTTTCATCTTTTCTCTTCTTTCTTCTCTTTCGTTTCTCTCTTTCTCCTGAATAAACGAACTCAGATCGGTTCCTTCCAGTCCGAGGCTTTGACCTTGCTTCCGATAAAGGTCAAACAATGCCATCGCACTTATGTCAGTCATCTACCTTGTTTTTAATCAAGCCTTACCTATTCCACCACCGAAACTTACCACTTGGCCTAACAATTACCTTTAGATGGTATCCACCTCTAACTTTACCAATTTCCCACTCGTCAAATATTCTATTATTCCTGGTGTTCCTTTTATGTGTTAGCTCTTCCTTAAATAGACACTGCTGGGTTCTTTCTAATATAAAACCCCACAACTGACACCACTTTTATCATATGTCGTAAAATGACCCTTGGCTTTGATCACTCTACGCTTTGACACCCTTTTAGTAGCGGTATGCTTTAAGGGGCGTGAGTTACTTCTATGACGAAGTAGGCTTTGTTCTAAGAGTGCTATTTTAGTGGTTTAGTCCTTAAGGGAGAGCTATTTTTAAACACATAAGGATAAGAGGAAACACCGGAATCTACCAAAAATAAACATGTATTTTAAATTAAATATTACAAACCAACAGTAAAAACATTTCTATATTTGGCCTCACAGATTTTCAATGACTAAACATAAACAAGTAGGCCTCCAATAAACAAACCATTGCCAATTAGTATTTTTTTTCACGACCCTATTTGTTTAGCATAAAACATTAAATTAATGTACTGTCATCTACAAACACATATGACCTCGGTTCAAGAATAATGGTTTCTACTCTCTTTTAAAACGTGGGACGTACTAAACTTCTACTATCGCAATAGAGATATAAATGTTATTGTTAACTTACGGGTAGGTAACAGGGATTGCCGGATGTCGCTGGAGGACTTATCTCTCGCTTTGAAGTAGGGTGGTCGCTGCTTGAATTTTCGAGGAGGGAATGCTTCTTAAACGTAATTAAAGAACGGGAGCTCGTTGGGGCAGGGTTCTTCTCCTCTCACTCTTACGGTGCTTGAGATGTGAGAATCACTCGAGTGTGAGCGGCTTTACTTTTCTTTAGTCGGGCTTCTTTGCAGACGGAAAAGGCTTCTTCGGTATGGCACCGATATAAAACTTGACTAATTAGGTTAATACGGCCCTGAAAGGGGGGGATCGATTTTCTCAATCTGATCCTATCGTTTCTCACGGAAATAGTCTTGCATGGCTGAAGGATCGATCTTTACGAACTAATCTTTCTTCTGGCGAATCTACTTCTAAAAATCTTCTTGTCTAGCCGATGGATCGATCTTCACGACCTAATCCTACTCTGGCGTATCGACTTCAGATAATCCTCTTCTCTTTCTTTGCGGGGCTTATTTATAGGCGGATTGCCGCCCCATCTAAAGGGGGAAGTGACCAGGCCACAGATGCCAAAGGGGGGGGGGGAGCGAATGGTGGGTTAGCATCTGGGGAGAGCGAGAATTCCTGAGGTGGCACTGGGATGCCCAAGTCAGCTCGCAAATTATACGCTCGTAACCGCACCGCTACTTGGCGTGCCTTCTGACTCGCACCGTTTTTTTTTTCCTAACCACGGGTTTATGGGTCTCGTAGGTCATACGATCGTTAGAGCGTCGTTTAAGGACCTTAGGTGGTCGCCTTCAAACATATGTTAGCTCCAACTGCCCACAGCGGCGAGGAGATCACACATGGTAAGCATTTTCGCCGGCTACCTTTCCCACGCTTCTCCTCATGAAGGGAGGGGGGCTTGAATGTACCTATACTCCTCCAGGAGGCTTAATGTAGCCATTTCTCCACAGGAACTAAGAGGGAGAAGGTAGATACTAAATAGTAGAGGACCAAGGACAGAGCCTTGTGGCACTCCAAAGCGAATTGGGGTAGAGTCGGATGAAACGTCGTCAACCACAACGGATTGGGTACGAGACAAGAGGTAACAGCGGAACCATTCAAGCACAGTGCCTGATATGCCGAGGAAAGAGTGGAGACGATCAAGTAGGACGGTATGGTCAATAGTATTGAAGGCAGAGGAGAGGTCGAGTAGAGCGAGGATGGAGGCACAACCCCTGTCCGCAGCTCTTCGTAAGCAATCGGACACATTTAGAAGGGCGGTTTCTGTGGAGTGACCTGACTTGAAACCAGATTGATAGGTTTCATCAATGTTACAGGCCACGATGTGACTGTTGATGCGTGAAGCAATTACTCTCTCCAAAACCTTAAAGAGGAAAGCAAGTTGCGAAATCAAGCGATAATTGCAAGGGTCAGTGGGGTTCAGTTGAGGCTTTTTAAGAATCGGACAGATGTGGGCACGTTTGAAGGAAGAGGAAACAAGACCAGTTGCAAGTGAAGTGTTGAACAGGTGAAGAAGCATTGAGACGATAGCAGACAGAATTTTACATAACACTTTAGGCGGAAAAATTTCCTTTGGGGAGCCCGATTTCCTAGAACGCGAAAGCAGGACTGTAAGCTCAAACGAAGGGAAAAACGATAAGCGGCTGAGGCGAGAAGTCAGGGAGAATGGCAGGAGCCGGGACAGAAGGCTGAGGGAGAGAGGCACGGAGGTTAGTGACCTTATCTTACGAGGGGGAAATATATGGTTGTGAAAGCCCGAAGAGATGTTTAGGAAAGGTTAAGACAGGTTCATAGTGTAACTTAGATAGTCGTAGGTAAAGAAAAGAATAATTCCCATAACGATAGCTTGATGGACCCACTGATTTACGTGGGATTCAAATCCAGATACATCATTCCTACTTCATTCTTTCATTTCTTTTTCACAATGAGAGTAATTAAGTGCCTCCTATTCATGGTCAGGAGATCGGATTATTCTCTAACACCTATATTTCGATTATTACTATCGTTTAATGTGTAATGGCAGTCATTTTTTTGACTATCTTTATGTTGCTCTGTGTTTTGCTATGTTTGTTATTTTTCTTTCCTTGTTCATTAGATTAAATTCCCCTATCGTCATTATCGGTTCTCATATTTAAGTTTTCTTCTGGTAATCGTATTCGTTATTTTTATGGTCTGCTTTTTTTTGTCCTAATTTTTATTTAAGGTCAAAATTCGTGAGAGGTTTTTTGTTTTATTGTCAATTTGAGACTTATTGTCTATTATCGTTATTAAGTCGTAATTTGTGAGTTTTTTTCGGTTCTATTCAGCTGTATAAGCTATTTCAGACTTTTAGCTATTTTAACCATGTTGTTTATCATCGGTATGTTAGTCTTGTTCATGTTTATTTTGATTTGATTCTGTCTCTTCTTTCTTATTCTTCCTGAGTTCTTTACGTATATATGGGTTTCTCATCTTTTCCCAGATGAGGTCTTGAGCTTTGGTATATAAATCTGTTCTGCAGAAATCGTGCGTGGGTGGAGGGGGCGGTATTTTTCCCCAGATTTTTTCGGCCAGTTTTTCTGAGAACCTTCTTTAATAGATGTAATTTGGCCTTCATCTAGGTTTCTCATTTACACTTTTCTCTTTTTTATTCCCTTCATTCTTTTGTATTCACTTCATTCCTGTATTTGACACAATATTATTTTATATTTGAGGGTATGCTGGTGTCACCTTTCCTAATTATATTCATCGGAGGGAATATAATAGTCGTAAAGGTAGAGTGGTCATTTGAAGTCTCTCGGTTACCTGTCTTTTGTGACATCGTGATGTTATTTTTTGACCTAAAACTTTACCTTAAGGCCTATAGTATTTAGTACATTCCTCCATGTATAATGTCATCAAATTTGTTATTTGAGATTCGAATTACGGTAAATTTCTGTATGTTCGTTCATGTTTTCCAATTTCTTTCGTATTTGTTGCCTAATTCGATTGCCGTTAACCTCGCTTGTCTTCTTTCGTTTTTACGAGGAGAAATGATCAGACGACTGATATGATCTGCAATCTAGATGTTCAGTGGCTCAGGTCTAACCTATAACAGCACGTCCGCTGTATAGATTGAATACGGTTTTTGGCTGACACACGCTCCTTGCGGTAGGCCGGCTTCCATCTTGAATCCTTGCCTCTCGTACTCGTTGATCCCGATATTTACTCTTCTTTCCGCGATGTAGTCGGAGACAATTCTCTCCAAATTGTTGTTCATTTGGAAGTTCAGGAGAGAGTAAGAGAATCGAAGTTAATCTATGCCGAACTTATTCTCATAGTGGATAGATGGTTAAAATGGAACAACTCCATTTGCTGGACCTACAGAATTTTGTGGATTCCGAACCAAGCATCCATCTATTTCTAAGCTCATTAATCGATTTTAGCTCTATTATTCAACGAGTACTTGTGTAACTAAATACAGATAGTGGGAGAGCGGCCTAATCTCTGTTAGTGTTTTGCGGTTCCTCTTTCATTCATATGTTTGTTGTGGCATATATGCTGTTATACCTATGTATTTAAGTTATATGAGCTATGTAGGTTGTTGTCTCTTGTATGATGCGGTGTTAAAATTTTTAATGATAATTTTCTGAGGTAATTTTTCACATTTCACTTTATTTATGTGAAGTTTAATTTAGAATTGCACTTTAATTATGCACTTTATACTTAACTTCACTTAACTTTGCTTATAGCACTTCACTTTTGTTTATTCACTTTCTGGTTCACTTTATTTTTTTATTTGAGTTTGGTATAATTTTACTTATTACTTTTCTCACTGATCAATTTGTCAATTTTGGTTAACTTGATTCTCTTCGGGTTGACGTCATCTAGAATTGAAATCCTTATTTGTTTTTCTTTGTTGGTGGGGAATCGAGTGTTAAAGAGGTTTACCTCTCCGATGGTTGTTTGCTCTGCAAATATTGAAAGAAATGCTTCTAATTCCCTCCATATTTTCTCCGCCTTATTCTTGATTTTAATATTGAGCGGCTATATTCCTACCATATTATGTATGTAGACTTCTCTGACTTCTTTTCTCTCTTCTTCACGTGTTTGTAATTAAGTAGAGCTTTGTTTCGTATCCTCTTAAGTTCCTTTTATGGTCTTTGTTTCACTCTTGATTAGAATGGGAAAGTATACGAGTACCCCCTTCCTAGTGGCATGTAATATTTATTTTTTGCTCAACTACTTTAGGCTGTATAGAAGGTTTAGCATTGGTGTTGCCCCTATTTTTAGTTCTGCTATGTCATTTTCATAGCCTCTTGATATTACTTTTAATCCCAATATTTTACCCTCTGAATAGTATCTGTAGCTGTTGACATATATTTCAAAACCTGTTACTCTGTTCCTGGAGATTGGGACTATCGTGAATTTTGTTCTGTTTGTTCTTATCTTCTAGTCCATTTCGAAGTTTATGATGTTGCTAATTTCTATTGCTGTCGTCCTAGCCTGAAATGTTTTGTTTCCGTACGGTGGACGACGATCTGGCTGATGTCGACCGCAAATTGTACCTCTAGGCAATTAGTCATTATTGGTGTTGCCAGGTCCGCTGTACAGATTAAGTACATCGTGGGGCTGAGGCAACCTCATGTGGAACTCTAGCTTCCTGTCCGAATTATGTTCCTTTGTAATCATTAATCACTACACATACTTTTGTTTCTGTGATGGAATCACAGAGAATTCTCTCTGGATTGCCATTCATCTGGAGATATAAGATTTTATATTGCATTCCTCTGACTTAGACATTGTCAAAGGTTTTCCTTAGATCTCTTACTTAGGATTGCGTCGATGTAGTTTTCTGTTTTTGCCATCTGAGAAGTAAACAAGTTTTTAAACATGCATTATAGATTTACTTTAATGTTTCTATGATGTTTGTTACCTTGGTGAAGTTAATTCTGGTGATTCTCGTTGGGCTTTGCGCTCTTTGCTTGAAAGAATTTCAGTGGGGACAAATACCTCTTACGTGGTCCTATATTCCTGAATGTTTCCTCTTCTTCGTTGATTAATATTATTTTCCTTATCGTTGATCCGCCTTTGATTCTGATTTTAGTCTCCAGTTTTCTTTCGGTATGGTTTTTACATTTATTTTTTTCTATACGATACCTTAGTTCTTCCTTCCTTTACTTCACAATAGCAAATCTTTGTCTGCTGAGCACGCGAAGTTTAATCTGGTCGTATATTCCGCTTAGTTGTCGGCTTTTTTTCTACATCTCTTCTGTCCACTAAGGGTGGGGAAGCGTACGGAATCTTGTTCTCGGAATACCCCTCACCTCCGCACTGGTTATTGCTCTTATTTAGTTCGAGTTGTCTCTGTCTATTTCATCCAGGTTTGCATCATAAATATTCTTTGGGATGAAATTTCTGAATTTAGCAAGAAATTTAAATTTGATGAGCTAGGTAGTGAAATGTGTGGTTGTTGTGATAGGGATGAAGAAGTTTATTAGTTTGTTACCCTGGTTGTGAGGGCATCGCCTTCGTTTTACTACCATATTTTTCCTCTTTTGTCTTTTTTATTTTTTTGCCTCCAGTGTCCCCACTGTTGGCATTTTTGACCGCCAGAGCCGGAATGAATCTTCTTTTTAAATATATATTTATTTATTTAATTTTATTTTTTTCTTGCATCTTAGCTTTCTAGCCTTTCAACTTTGTCTTTTGTTAACTTTATTTAGCCTAATATTATTTTTGTGGGAATTTGCCTCTTTTGTTTTCATTTTCGTCTATTATTATTTTATTGTGTTTCTCTTTCTTATTGTGGGCACTTCGCCTCTTTTGTTCATCTTTTATTTTATTCTTAAATCAGTTTGTACTTTTTATTTCGTTTTCTTTTGATGAGCTCTTCGCCTCTTTTTTATTTTTATTTTATTTTAAATTAGTTTGTTTGGTTTGGTTTTCTTGTATTGTCGTTGATGTTTTTTCCCATTGATGGACTCTTCGCCTCTTTTGTTTAGTTCTATTTTGATTTATTTCTCGTTTCTTTACAACTTTTATGGGCATTTCGCCTCTTTTTATTGTTTGTCCTTTTTATTTATTTATTTTATGTTGTCTTATTCGTTATCTCTTCTTTGTTCGGTTTTCGTTTTGGTTGCTCTTTCTTGGTTTTATCCTATCTTTATGTTCGTGTTTCTCGATCTTGGTTATTTATATATTGGGTTTATTGCTTCTCCCGCGCAGTTTCTTCCGCTTGGAAATAATGCTGTCCTTGCAATTTTGTGTCGCTTCTGCTACGATTGCAATGTTGAGGTTGTCGAGTGTCGGTATAATAGTTTGTTCTATCTTATCCCAAGTCTTTCTCCCTAGCCTTTTAACTTCCGTATTAATTGGCTTAAGCCCTGCTCTTGCATTCAGGTCTAGTTGCCTAATACGGTCGCTTCTTCTAGCTCCAGCTATTAGCAGGGTGGCTTTATTTTGTACTCTATGAATCGTCCTGAGAGAAGTACAACTTGCCATCTGCGTTATCACTGCCGGGTACAGCAGGACGGAGCGTATCAAGGCCGTGTATAGCTTTTTCTTGTTTGAAGCATTAAGGTTCCGGAACCTGTGTAGTTTCCGAAGTTGCCTTTTGGCTAGGGAGACTCTGGTGTTGATCTGGGTTTTGTGCCCAGACTTGGTGAACCGTAAACCCAGGACGTTACCCTCTTCCCATTAAAGGTATAGTCGTCGTTCACGATGATGCCATCTATTTTCCGGCGGTTCATTGTGATTATTTTGAATTTTTGGTCGTTGGTTTTAATTTCCACTTCCTTTCTTATCTATTTAGGTTGTTTATTTCGGTATCTGTATCCCTTGCTTGAACTCCGGCGTTTCTATAGGAGCTGGGTACGATGTGTGTGATGTCTTCTGCAAATTGCAGTTTCCAATGTCATCTCGCACCAGAGCAGGAGGGTCTATTGTGTACACGAGGAGCAGCAAGGGACTCAGACAGCTGCCTTTTGGAACTCCCGCCATGAGTTCGAATTCGGGTCCTGAAAAGCCTTCGATGAAGATTTGGGCTTTTCTATCTATAACATAGCCACAGAGGACCCTTTCCAGGAGTGGGTTCAGCTAAAAGTTCAGGATCTTGAATTGGAGACCCCTCAGCCAAACCTTATCAAAGGCCTTTTGTACATCGCGCAGCACCACATCTACATATTTCCTCCCTCTGTTTTGCAGTGGGCTATTTTTTCCGTTAGGAGGGCGAGGGCAGTTTCCGTTCCTCGTCCCTTTCGGAACCCATGCCGCAGGGGATTGTCAACTACCAGTTCGGTTAGATGGTCTTGAAGCCGGTTTGCTAGGATTTTTTCGTAGATTTTACCCACGAACTCGAGAAGAGAGATTGGCCTGTAATTCACCAGTTGATCTGGGGGTTCAACAGCCTTCGGTATAAAGATGATTTTGGCCATCTTTAAACCGTCAGGTAAGTAGCCCGTGTTCAGGGAAGCGTTAAAGATGTTGGTGATTTCCTAAATGATCTGCTGAGGGGACTTTTCCAGGTTTCTTTTGGTGATGCTCGTCCAGCCTGGTGCCTTTTTTTAAGGATTTCACAGTGGCCATGACGTCTTCTGTTGTTATTGGAAGACCATGGTTAACCATTTCTCTCCCCATGTCCGCATGGGGGTGTGAATGATTGCGGTATATTATCTGATTCAGATCGTCAATCAGACGGCCTTCGAATTTCTGGTCGAACTCTTTGTTGTCTTCTTCGGTGATCAAGAAGACTTTCTTTCCGCATGCTCTAAATCTTCCCTCCAGAACTGCCAGGTCCTCTATATATTTCCCATCCTCTTTGATCCGAGCCTTTTCCTTTCTTTGTAAACCTTTCAGTTTCTTGAGTTAGTGCCAGAATTTGTCCAGGCTCAGCTCACTGTCTACTCCGGTTATTAGGTTGTCACAGGTTTCAGCTTGCTGGATGTTTATAGCATTCTTTAGTTCGGAGCCTAGCCGGCGTAGTAGCGTGCTTCTTTACCGGCTTGGACATTCCCGTCTAATCTCCTCGTAGACTTCTCTATGCAAATGTGCGATCCTCTTCATATCCTCTTTCTATCTGGACTGAGGTAGCGTTTTGTATCCATTTTTTGGAAACACACTCGCGATCAGCATCGATGATAGAAGTCCTTACTCTTTCAAGCCATCGTCGATCTCCTTAAATGTAGCCTTGCTCAGGTCGGCCGGGGTGTATTGTCGGAGAAGAGTCTTGTAACGTTCCCGGTTGGTGGCGGCGTAGTTCTTACGTGGTGTAACTGGCTGCTGGATCGGCTTGAATGAAATTGTAGTTAATATCGCAATGTGGTTGCTGGGAGTTGTTGGGCCCGGCTTGCTATGGTAGTTGAAGGGGAGGAAGCTTCCGCTTGTTATGATAATGTCAGGTTAGGTGGCTGATCTGCTTCCGATGTACGTCGGGAAATCTGGCCCTATCATTTGGATGTTTTTCCTGTCCATTATAATTTACAAGTTTCGGCCTCTTTCGTTGGTTCTACCACCGTAGTCCGACATTCGGCACTTGGCATTGAGGTCGCCCCCTAAGAATGTCATTCTCCGGTGCCCGAGAAGTGTGCAGAAGTTTGTGACGGGTAGATAGGCTTGGCGAGGGGGTTGATAGGCTGCAGCTATCGTGAGGTTCCCCACTAATGTGCGAATTGGTACCACCAAAAAGGATTCGTCCAATTCTGAGAGACGTTTTAACGTGAGTTTACCTCTAACAGCTATTGCAGCGCCATCGAACCTATCCTCTAAGTGATTCTTCATGAGAACTCTGTATCCCGGTATTTTGAGTTATCCCTTGTAGTGTCAATACTGTTCTCCGTTATCAGTATTATTTCGGGGTCAAGCACACGGAATAGGTTTCCATGTGCCTTTGCTTTCCCCTCCTATCCATTAACGTTGAGTGTCAGAATCTTCAATCTATTGTTCACGTTCTCCATGCTGGTCTTTCTCTACTGGTATTACTATGTGAAGTTTCTTTTTCTTCCGTTCCTTTTTGTTTAAACTCTGTGTTAGATACCTGCTCACATGAATCCTCGTATAGAGTAAAATTATGGCGTAATAGGGCCTCATCAACGACTTAAACCTCGATCGATGCGTCGTACGCCCATTTGTATATTTTCTTATTTACTCTGTCTAGAATTTTTGTTTCGTCCATATTTTCAGGGAAGGAGAATTTCTCTGACGCATAAATGGTAAGATTAATCCTATCCGCATCGAGAATTTTGGGGGTTTTCTACCCTTTTTTGTCTTTCTTGTTTTTAGGGGCTTCTGAGTCGGGAGAGTCCAAGTAGTCAGTAGATTCCATTGATGCCGGTTCCACCATTCCGCTTCTCTTCGTGGATTTTCTGTTTGGTTGAGTCTGTGTGGGGGCTTTGCTGCGGCAGTTTTAGGTTACTGGGTTTCGTTCTCTATTTCTTCCTTGTTGGTGTTTATCTCATTTGCACTATTATGAACCATTTACAGCTGAAAAACGTCTCCTGATGGAGGATCACCCGGGAACCACATTTTGCTCATTCCGTTTTTGGCCAGCCTTTGGTTGAGTTCTTTTGTGAAGCAACCAGGTTGGGTTCAATTCCTAGCGTGAGTATAGATGATGGACGTCAGGATTTTGGTGGACTCTTCTTTTTCTATCTACAAATATGTTTTCTTCGTTTCTGTTTCGTTGTACACGGCTTTAGCTACCTATGCGTAAGTAGTGTTTGATATGCGTACCTCTTCCTGTTTCTTGTCATTTTTCTTTTTGTTTATTATTTCCTTTTGACCGGGTATGCCATAGTCATTGATCTCTGGCCTTGCTTTTAGTTGGTGCATCTCTTGTAGTTGTTGCGGCAGTCCTTCTAGTTGTATCCCTTCTCGCTGTACTTGGAGCACGTTTCCTCAGGCTCTTTACAGTCTTTGGTGGCGTCCTGCTCCATTTTGTAGCAACGAAAGCAAAACTGGACTGGAAAGAATTCTTCTCGCTCTATCTGGTCTCCACTTACCTTGGCGTTGAACATAAGCAAGCCTTGTTCTTTCGCCTTTTGGGCCATAGAGATTCCTGCGAAGACAACCTTAAAAAAACATGTGTGTAGTAGCTGTTGTCCCGCCTGTTCTTAAATTTTATGATATCTGTGACTTTAGCCCATTTTTGTCTAAGCTCGATTTCTACTTTAATTTCTTCTCTATTATGTTGTCTGATCCAAGGATCAAATCTCCTGCAAACTATACTGCAATAAGCTTGTATTTGTGGAGGGATAGAAAGTTGTAATCAAATAGTTCTTAAGATTTCCAGAGATTCTTCTTTCGTAATAGCTTCTACGTCCTGTCCCCGTTCGCAGATCGCGACGTCTAGAAGCTTTACAAGGGTGATGTTGAGTTTTCCAAACATTAGCTGTAATACCTTATCCCTATTGGGCTTGTTCTGCCCGTTGATCACCCGCAGGGGGTTCTTGTAGTATTCTCTTGGCCTATTTTGCACCCAGTGACTCCACGGGGCCTTTCTGATTTTGCCTCTTTTCTTTTTTTATGCTGGTGGTTGAACGATGGTTGAATATCTTGAGTCTTCTTCTTTGAGGCTGTGATTTTTCGTTAAATGGGTTGAATCAGTGACTAACCACCTTCTCTTAGCAACGCAACGTTAGTGATCATAGTTTGCCGGATGGAAAGATGATGATGATGGGTGAAACCGGTGGGGTGGGGGGCCCTCACGAGGTGTGATTGTATGGCGGACTTTTTGTTTGTTACAGTGGGATCAACCAGTGCTAACCGGGGGTGCCAAGCCTCGCGGGCTGGGGTATCAGAACTGCTTCCGGCATACAGAGAAACAAGTGTGACTTCCCTCTATGGTCCTTGCTGGGGCAACCGTGGTTTCCTCCGGAGATTGCAGTTCTGCCCCTTGTTCGGGTGCCTCAGATGCCGAGTTCCACAGTCGGCTACCCCTCAAACTTGCTTTCCTTGGCGCCCCTAATCATGTCTATCACAGAGAACGACACAGTTTGGTAGAAATTAAATGAATGGCAATCCAGTTCACACCCGTTTAGCTCCACCTTAGAAGTAGTAGTAGGAGGGCTTAGGCAGACATGTATCACCTATTAACAGTTCCAAATGTATTTTTCTCTCTTTAAATTCACCGTAGGAAAGTGAAAATAAATTCCATGTTTGTGAATTCGCTTTCACTTTCCTCTACCTCCTTTATCGTGTATCAACTTGATTGTGAGTTAACATTGCAATGAAGTCTGAGCTGTCTAGCAAGAAATTAACAAAACCGTCATTTTATATGTTTCAGAATGAACAATATCCTTTGCTAAAATCTGCGCTCGTCGATGATTATTCAATTTATGATAATAGCGTCCGAACCGGTGTAGTGAATTGAACCAGCAATGTCCAATACTGTGGCAATCCCAGACCGTGAAGTGGATTCATTGCATCGGTTCATGGCAAATGAGGCAAGGTGAAGAGAAGGTCCACATCTCGGCCACCTTCCAACCTATTTTAAAGAAATAGGAGTTAGTTTTTCAAGCATTGTAACGTGGTTGCGGCCAATGACTTACTCTTTCTTCTGTTGGATGCCTGTTTGATCGCTTTGGCTTCCCTCCAGGTGATACGGTGGTATGCATCTCGCAAGTATTCCGTTAATTGCCCTTCACGGATATTCTATCTATGCTCCATTATAATGGTATATACACGCTTGTGTGTATCGCCAAAGTAAGCTAAGGGGCACTCCTAATAGGGTACCCGGTATACAACAGAGTTTCTGTTAATCACGTTAGGTGTTTTGGAGCGGCAGATTTCGCCGTTTATGACACCTGACTTTTGATGCCACAGATGCATGCCAAATAACTACGCCGTCTTTGTGCTAACATTGATTTATTTGTACTTAAACTTAATTATATAAACTGTGAAGTCCTATTATCTGTGACTCCATCACTAATGTGTATAAATTTTAATTCACGTACATTAGCATCCCACCTTTGCCTGCATGCCTATCTTAAATAAATAGTTTAAAACACTCTCTGTGTTATTCCCTAAGGAATAATCTATGTTCAATTTGCAGCCAAGATTTCACTAAAGCTATTAAATCAGTTTTCAATATTCTAAATTGGTTAATTCGTAAAACCTTTTTATAATAATACGCGCATTAAAAAAAAGTAGTCAAGATAAACTTTTCCATACCGGAATCTGTGGCGCACTTTGGTGGATCGTTTTCTTGTTGGTTATGAGTAATTTCTGAAATTAGCATTCTACGAAGGTTTGTTACAGTGTTATCTAATGACAGCCTAATCTCGTATCTCATACCTGATTTAATTAAATTCCATCACATCTAAATAGATAATTAATGTTAGAATGCCTCAAATACTTCTCGCAACAGAGATCCATTTCATTGCATAATATCTGTGGTCTTCCATTAAGGTAGATTGCCTTCGAATTTCGTCTAATCGTCGCATAGCAACGCTGTATATTTCCAATAATGAGCTCACAGTTTGATTCGAAATTCATTTTGGCAATTAAGTCATGGTATTTATCAAATATTTATCGTTGCAACTATCAAATGAAAAAATGTCCTTTTACCAATTAGAGCGGGATTTTCATTTTTTTATTATATTAGGTTTTCAAGAAATTAGTGACGTCTTTTAAAAGTAAACTGAAGCAAAAAAAAATTTAATATACGAAAATAGCACTTTATAAAGTTGTTTTCATGATTATGGATAATGATCTCTCAGGGTTTAACTAAAGGAGTGGATAGCTTGCTTGAAAGATTAATTCGGTTTTGTTGTAGTTTATGTTGTAGTGAGTTGCATAAATGGGACTCAGATGGCCCAAGGTCCTTTGAATATGAATAAATGAGGTTAAACTTCCTAACTTATCGCAATATTTTTTCATGGGGCAGACGTGTCGTGTGTTGACGTTTATATTTACGAGGGACTGGAACATCCTTTCGGTTCACCAATGAACAACGATTTTGTTCAAAAGCTTAATTTAAATTTTGAAAATGTTCACATAATGAATTTTTGCATACCACAAATACATAATATAGCATTTGACTGCTAGATACCACGTTTAGGAGTGGGAATAGGTTTTTGTTTAGCTTCATTAGTTTTTTTTCGCTTAATATTGAAGTAAAACCAAACTTTCAATCGCTCATACGAAATCTGTTCATAAATGTTTTTACTGCTGATGTGATACTTTTTACTCTTTTTGTATTCATAAAGCATAACATGCCTTATGTGTGGTTCATTTGTCGATATCACTAATGTAGGAATCTAACAACTCCAGTCTAAAAAATAGTCTGAGCGTCGATAGCCTAAAAAACTCCTAGAATAGCTTAAAAAATTCCAAAACTAGCTTAAAAATGCCTAAAATAGCTTTAAAAAAGTCGAACCTTGCTTAAAAAGGCCTACACTAGACTAAAAGGCCTAGAGTAGCTTAAAAAGACTAAGACCTGCTTAAAAACACCTAAAATATCTTAAAAAGGCCTACACTAGCTTAAATATGGCCTAGATTAGCTTAGAAAGGGCTTGACTAGCTTAAAAAGTCCTAGACTAACTTAAAAAGGCTTATACTAGCTTGTAAAATGCCGAGATTATCTTAAAAAGGCCTACATTACCTTATAAAATGCCTAGATTACCTTAAAAAGGGATATATTAGCTTAAAAACACTTCTAGACTATCTTAAAAAGTCCTTCACTAGTTTAAAAAAGATTAGGCTAGCCAAAAATGGCCTAGACTAACTTAAAAAGAGGTAAACTATCTTAAAAATATGCCTAGCGTAGCTTAAAAATGGCCAACACCAGCTTAAAAATGTCTAGACTAGCTAAAAAAACGTCTAGACTAACTTAAAAAAGCCTAAACTAACCTAAAAATATATAAATGAGCCTAAAAGGCGTAGACTACCTTGAAAAAGATCCGCACTAGCTTAAAATTGGCCTATATTATTTTAACAAAGGCCTAGTCTTGCTTAAAATGGCCTAGTCTAGCTTAAAAGGGACTGGAATAGCTTGAAAATGGCCTAAACCAACTTAAAAAGTCCCATACTAGCTTGAAAAAGGCTTAGACCCACTTAAAATATGCCTAGACATGTTTGGAAAATTCTTTTTTTCTTCTTATTCTCCTCTTTATTAAACCCGAAAACAACTCGGCTTTTGACCTAGCTAATTCATGCGTGCCCTTGCCTTTCCTCTAATTTCTCTAACAAACTATTAGCATTCTTGTACTGCATTCTAGGTGTAGCATCTTAACCATAAGGCAGCTGACATCTGGAGGAGTGTTTGTACACACAGCTACAACACCCGCAGTATGCCCTCCAGCCCCAATTTTCTTAATAAAGATCTGCGGTATATATCTTCAAAACATTTTCACTTCTTCTTGCTTTACCATTGTCTAAACAGATCTGCGTGATACGGCTTCGTTGATATTGAGCTCAAGTAAATTCAAAGGTGAAAAAATCTCCTGTTTTTCATTTAACTTTTTAATTTAATCATCACCATTTAAAGGTTTCTCTAGATTCCTTGACTGATTATGTCCATATCATTGATATAAACAATGATATTTGTGTTTATAGTTCTTTCTCCTTTTTTATCATTCGCTATTGAATTTACTTCTACATTGTTTTTCGATGGAAATTTGTGTACTTATTTCAAAATATTTTCGATGTCATATCATACCTTAAGCCATACCCTACCCATTACTTAAAAATTCCACTCACTGAAGATGTTTAGAGGTAGAAACCTGTTTTTAATGACCCATCTCCCATCTGGCCTTCGCCAGCAATGGCACAGCCACCGAAATCGTAAGCAAGTATATAATCTTTAGGCTTTTCTAATAATAAAAATAGAAATAGACAACAAAACAAAGAGAAGAAACAAAATACAGCAATTTAGATCTACAAAAATAGGGTGAAATGGCATGCTCATTGCTCAGGCCATGGTGGAAGCCCTGCCTACCTCAGGCGCAGGATCATGCAACCACAACTCAAAGAACTCTAAACTATGCAGGATGCTCGCTTCATCTAGAAATTCTATAACCTATAGGTAGGTAGGTATGGATCCATCCCGAGTACAAGTGAAAAGCTGTAGAGAACCCCATCGCCTTAATGGGATATTCCCCATTTTCTTGAAAAAGGCTGCGGATTTTATTGCTCTAAAACTTGCTACAATTTTTCGCAAGTTAGTTAGACTTGCTAGTTTTCCATCAGTATGGAGGATGGGAAATATTGCAGCATTACCTAAAGGACTAAGTTCATCATCATCTCCTTCAGAATACAGGCAGTAGCAGATTCCATGATTAGAGCCCTAGGACGTATCTATGAGTGGTGTAAGCTTTGGCGCATGAAGCTTAACCCTTCTAAAACTCAGAATATGATAGTTAGTCGGTCCAGAACACTTTTGCCTATGCATTTGAATCTACATATTGATGGAACAGTATTAAATACTAGTGACTAATTTAAGCTTTTGGGCGTTACTTTTGACAAGAAATTGACTTTTGAGAGGCATATACGTAATATTGCGTCCTCTATTTCCCAGAAAGATGGTATTTTGAGGAGATGTATTAGAATGTTTAGAGACGAAGCTATTATAACTGTTTAAATTCCTTCCTTCTTCCCTGTTCGGAGTACTGCTCTCCTGTGTGGTTCTCAGTTGCAGATTCTCATCTTAAGCTCCTAAATAGAGTTGTCATCGGTCAAGTTTATTTTACCAAGTATTTATGTTTATCTGTGGCATAGACGTAAAGTGAGTTCTTTATGCTTGTTGCATAAAATGTACTACAGTGATAAACATCCTTTGCATTTGTCCTTAAATGATCTAGCTGTTTTTGCTCGTAATACAAGGCAGGCAGACACTGCTAATAGCGTGACATTTTATAGTATCAAGATAGTACTAACCAGTTTGCCAGGAGTTTTATTGTGACGGCCTGCATGTTGTGGAATAGTTTGCCTAGTGCTGTTGTGGAGTCTACTGATCTCCATACATTTAAGAGGGGAGCTACATAACTCATTCTTATTATCTGCTGACATCACCTTATTTTCGTTGTTATTTTTTAATTATTTTTTTCCTCATATTTAATCTTTACTCTTCTTTTGTCTCTATCGTATTTTTATTTGTATGCTGATCTCCATCTGGAGCCGCTTGGGTTTAGAGTCATTTGACTTATTTCCATGGGGGTAGTCAGCTCAAGATTTAAAGAAAAAATAAATAAGGCTCAGGGGAGGCCTTCTATCAAGTGCGGCTGAGTCCCGTGAGTGTACCCGATTCAGAAGGCCACAGAAAATTAACTAAAGCCTTCGAGTAATTGTGAGGAAGGACCAATGGAAAAGGTTGGGGCGTACTGGCACGCAATATAGTCAGAGTGGAGAAGAGATAACGCTGGTCCGACTGCCAAGTTATTGAAGACTATTTGGCACCCCTAGCAGCGCTCACATTTATTACAATCTCCAAACGATCAGAAACTCAGTATAAGATAATCTCGACATCCTCCAAGTCTAGAGTAATCGTGGACTCATTGATGCTGCCAGCCATGGGTTGTGTACACTAAAATGCCTTGAGGGCATTTATGTACTATGTGAGTCGCTCTATACCAAAAGATCTCCAAAATTGGCATAGCGCACAATATCCTGTATCGAGCGAATTATTGAAATTTGCTGAGCATAGATAGTTTCAAAAAGAAAGGGCAAGACATGGAAGTCAACCCAGTCTTCAGATCCGGAGCCATCCCTTTACACTGGTATGGCTCCAGCGTGACACGATGTGTGCGCCAGGAAATACGAACGCAATAGTTCCAGTTCTTTGAAAGCTTTGGGGACAAATGTTCAGAGGTGTTACTCTCCAAAGTAGCGTCCTGAGCAGAAATAACAGCGCGATCAGCCCAAGAGATCCGTCAAGCTTCCGTTGTTTGCATACCCTATACCCAAAATAGTTAGGGTAAGATTGCCCCTCACGTCGGCATAGACAGCGTCGAGATCGGCCGAGGAAGAATCAAGGGTCATTAATGACCGAAGGAGATGCTGGAATGGAAAATACAACCGCACAATGCACTGAGTACGGCGTAAAGCGATCGCATTCTCCCCAGCATCAATAGGGAAGATCTCTAAAAGAGACGTGTAAGACACTGCTCGCCTATCCGAAACTAGTGTTGTGGATCGAGCCTACCTTCCACAATTCACGCTGGGTTGCGGATGCGTAAAAATCAAATCAATATTCCAGCATAGAACGAGCATAGGAGCGGCAAGAGAGTAAAAGAATATCCCTATCAACACTCTAGGTGCTGAACGCCACACAATGAAGAATACCAATAGCGCGGGTACAGGAGATCCTAAGGCTGCAAATGTGCCTCATCCAAGTAAGGCATCGGCCAAAAATAAGACCATGAGAAAGATGCAACTATATTCCATCCGGGCAAACGACATTTAAGAGCTTATGCTGGTTGTGGTGAAGCCGTGGATAGGGGTAGAAATGCACCGCCTTAGTCTTAGTACCCCAAAAGAAATCCGTGTGTTTCGGCACAGCGAGTGATGCGGTTCAAAGACTATTGGAGTCGACATGCAAAGGTAAGTTTCTGGGTCGCACTCATAATGATCGAAAAATCGACTACGTAGAGCTTGGGGATAACATCTTTTGGTGTTCAATGCAAAGAGACTGACACCAAGGTTTTTCCCTATGTGAGGTCCTCTCTTCCCCCCAGTTGCACATAGATAGCTTACCTGAGCCGTAAGCGGAATCGACGATCTCAAAGGAACACAGATACGAATATTAGGAGGCCTTTCCTCGTCTCCATTTTAAGTATCGACATGCGGCAGCATAGGCATTTTCCATATCAAAGAACACTAGTATTTGCCAGCCAGGTATGAACATTCGAAGTGAAGTGGAACTTGTAACCTCTGCACTCTGCGTGGGAAATATGATCGCTGCTACCCAGAAAATAATCTAAACTTAGGTTAACCAATTTCTCAAACGAATTGAATATGTAGGAATTTAGATAAATTGGGCAGAAGCCAGCCAGGGTACAGTGGTCTCACACCGGCTTTCAAAAAGCAAGCATGGTGGCCATTCTCTCACTCTCTGAGAAAATAAAATTTCTACAGAGGCTTTTGAACAAATCAAACAAAAAGACAGAGCCTTGTTCACATAGGTATCGAAGAATAGCACGTGGTATATCGGCCAGAACAGGGGCGTTATCCGCGCACGAAACGAGAGCTGAACGCTACTTGCTTAATGTAAACAGTCGGTGGAATACTGTCATCTTACGCTTCACACTCGGCCGACCACCAAGGAAGTGACGACGTGCAAAAGGCCAACCGTTTTAATAATATTAGTCAGACCTACGGCGATGAGAGTTCCTGAAAAATATTCAATGGAATCATCCACCGACCTAAACTCTTCGAATGAAATAGAAAAATTAGTCATATTCTGGAATGAAGTCCACCACGACAGCTTTAAACACCACCGAGGTGATTTCTCAGGTAAAAGCACCCAAAAAAGGATATTTGCATGGGATAGTCATCACTAGCATGAAGATCATTGACCATAACTATAGATCGAGGCAAGGAAATTTAGCGTTTCCCAGAAATGATAAGGGAATTCGTTTACCTTTTACAAACCGATCTTCAGCTCTTCGATCAGATTTACCAGGACCTGGCCACCTGACTTTATCTTGTAGTCTCCCCAGAGAGGATGCCTACTGTTCAAATCCCAAAGTGGAAAACAGGCCTCGGAAACCGCCCGATGAAGCGGCGGAAGTTTGCCACATCGACTTCAACTCAAGGTGTAATATACACTGAAAGAATATTATGCATCCTATCCATTTTAGCTTCATTTCCTTTGTCTGAAAGGAGGTATTTAAGAAAAAAGAGAGAAGATCATGCCTGATGTAGATCGAGTATATTTTACCTGACCAGGCCCTATAATTTGGAAGTGGTTCTTCAAAACCCTTTTACTCCGGGGACGGGGGTAGACAATGTGCCCAAACGCCTAATATGGCCTTCTATAGACAGAAAACTAAAAGTAAATACGAGGAGACAAGTCTCCACAGCTCCTCGCCATTATCTCGGAGTCTAGTATAATTCCTGCAAAGTAAATATCTTTCACGTTATATATTGAGGGAACTGCCTAGGTTTTCCCGAAAGTGAAGACCCTTACCGAAATGGCATTACCATTCCTAGAGACAGAACCCAAGTGACTGCTGGCAACAGAAAACACTAAAATCGCTGCTACATTCGAAGTTTTACTGGAAGATTGGTGACTCCACTTATGAATCTTTACCTCTTCCTGCCTCCAAAGCTTTTACTGTCAGGGCAGCTTTGGGGTTGGTTGGGTCTCGCTTCTAGCTTCCTTGCGGGGGAGGGGTATAATTTACAGCCCAGTGATTGACTCACAACAACACTTGAAAGCTTTGCATTGTGTGAATCTAACGACACGCTGGAATCGTGCGGTTGTTTCGCTTTTTGCAAACGGGTCGTGGGATTTGAAGTTAGATATATTTAGTGAGACTAGGGGTTGAGGCTGAATTGCCGCCAACTCTATCAGGATATTACCTGAGGGAGGTATAAATTATAGAAGGGTTCCTATTGGGGACGGTGGTTACCGTGATCATAATCCTAGAAAAGCCAAAAGCAGATTGCGTTTTTTTATCTTGAGAGAAATATTAAGTTTTAGATGGAGAACACCGCGAAGAGACCAATACCAAGGGCACCCTTAAATTTATTATATATTCAGCCAGGACAACTAGGACATGGGGATGGACATGCCCTCCTCGGCCTAGGCATCTGCTGAATCGGCATCTGAGCCGTCCGTCACCCGAACATCCCTCGGGTAGAGTAGAAACCCCGATTTTCTTCTTCTTCTTATTTATATTTTCTTCTTCGGGGAGTTAGGGGGTGCATCCTATTTTTCTTCCCTTTCCGAAGGTGCTCCATGTCCAGAAATCCATACTTGGCCCAGTCCCTCTCTGAGATAGAGAAAGATCGGGCCGTCTGTGGCTCCAAGAAGAAGAAGTTGAGAGCTGTTCTTCCTTCTTATCGTCCTTTTTCCCTTCCGATGTTTCAAGCCTAGGAATAGATTTAGGCTCGGGGGCAGTTTACACCGATTCGCTCTTTTCTCCCGGAGACGATGCTGCCCGGGGCTGTGTATCCTGGGGTCTACGCACATTTAGGAATCGGCCTTCTTTGGCCATTGGCCTGTGGCTTCAGTAAACCTTCCTAGTCCGCTTAGAGGTTCATGGCCAATTTTCGTGCCACATTTTTACAGCTTATCCCTTAAGAAGATGTCTTCGTTTGAACGATTCAAAGGCCAAGATGAGTCGTTAGGCCTCACTGGAAAGGACCTCCTATCTTATATACAGAAAGAGGAGAGAACAGAGAGAGAGAGGAAAGAAAAGCATTAGAAAAAAGAACAACGAGTGATGGAAAAGAGCAGAGCAGAGATAGAAGAAAGGAAGGCCCAAAGAGAGAAAGAACAGAAAGAAATATAAGAATGCGAGAGGATCAGACAATACGAGCTCGAACTAAGCCAAAATCGATTAGAGACAATTTCAGTTAGCTACCGGAGTGAGGTTCCGCAGTCTCCATCGGTTAAGCTTCCAGTTTTAAAGGAAGGGGAGGACTTCGCGTCCTTCCTAACACATTTCGAAATGATCTTCGAAATTAATATTTGGGATATCAAGTAAGTTGGTGTCGCCAGATTACTTCCCCTTTTTAGTACCCCGCTGCGCGATATATTTATTTCCCTTCCATATGAGCCACGGTGGATTATTCTACCTTAAGGTCCGGACTCCTGCCCGCCGTAAATATGGGACCGGACTTTGACCGTGGTCGTTTTCGTCAAGAGAGAATCCGCCCTGGACAAACCTTCCGCCAGTTTGCTTTTATCCTTCAAAAGAACCTCCGCTTTTGTCTTGAGTCGTTTAAAGTCTCCCCAGAATACGAGTACCTTCTGGACTCTGTATTAAAAGCCTAACCTTTTAGCTTCCCTGGCCCCTGAAATAAGCTCGTTTGTGAAGAACAAGCATTGTTCCACATTCAAACAATGCTTGGAAGAAGCAGACGTATACGCCTCTAGCCATAAGTTATAGCCTAAGGACAACAAGAAGCCTTCCCCGTCGCCCACCAAGTCCAATTTCCGTAATTCCAGACTCCCTCCACAGAATTTCCCTAAATTCGTAAAGATTCCTGGACACTTAAAACTCAGAAATCTCCCTCCATCGCAACCCAGGGATATCAAGCCCCTGATTACGTCGCGCGTACAAACTGCCCCACGAATTCACAATTCAGATGTTCACCCTCTCACTAGCTGCACTAAATTAGAGTCACTCCTGCTCCCCCTTCGCTTTTCCTGGAAACCTCGTCTCCTCTCTCCTCCACCAGCACCCTTTGTCACCACGTTAATTTTCTTTTCAATAAGAACTTCCCCGGCGGTTTAAAGTTCGAGAATGGAACCGTCAATGGATGTCGCGTGTTCACCCTTGTTCGGGACACCGGCTGCACCTGCATTGTCGTATCTGAGGATTTACTCCCCCTTGTTGGTCTCGATCACCAAATATTCGCAGTGGTCCACAATTATCTGCGCCGAGCGAATAGCTTCCCCATTGCTAAATGCTACATCTAGTGTGCATATATGACTGGTTGGGCCGGACTGGTAACGGCCCCAATCAAGTTCTGCTCGGTTCTCATTCGTCAGAGCCCCCAGATCACCCGAGACCCCGTGGCACAGCCCGTTATTACGCTGGCTCAGGCCATAAAAGATGCCTAGGCTCCTATTCCCTTGGAAACCCTCGCCGATCAGGAGTTTGACGTTCTCCGGAGCGAAGATTTTGCCCGCGCCCAGAAGGGGTGCGCAACTCTTAGGGAGGAAGCCCGGAATCAGGCACAAGATTCCACATGCGGAGATATGAAGGTATCCTACGTCGTAAGGGATGATCTTCTGTACCGCTCCTGTTCTGAAGGAAATGACCCCGTATCCCGTCCTTATGTGTCCTCCGTAGGTACGTCCCCCAAGTTATTAGGCTCGCGCACGATAGCCTCTTCTCCGGACACTTCAGTAATAACAAAACCTCCCAGAGGCTTTTTAAGTATTTCTTTAGGACAGGTGCGGCTAACGATATAGCAGATTACTGCAAATCGTGCAATGTCTGTCAAAATATATCTTCCAAAGTGCGCGTTAAGGCAGCCCCCCTTCCAGAAAAAGCCTCATTATAACAGAGCCCTTTTTCCGAGTGGCCCTTGACCTTATTGGCCCGATTCACTCCCCTTCCAGTGAAAGACACATGTACGTCCTTATCCTCGTAGATTTTGCCGCCCGTTTCCCCGACCAGTCCCCCTTAAGAGGATTGATAGTATCACCTGTGTTGATGCCCTCTTACCATTTTTTTCCCCGAGTAGGCATCCCCAAGGAGGCGCTGTCCGACAGAAGCAGACAGTTTACCTCCGAGTTTATAAGGTATGTCGGAAAACTCCTAATGGTAAAGCTCCTGTTTACCACACCTTTCCACCCAGCTGCAAATGGTATTTGCGAAAAATTGAATTGCACTCCGAAGACAATTCTGAAGAAGCTTTGTCTCAAACAGCCCCGAGAATAGCACCGTTACTTCCCTGTAGTACTTTTTGCGTACAGGAAGATCTCCCACAGGACCCTCGGTTTCGCCTCCTTTAAATTATTGTATGGCCGTAATGTGCGAGGCCCCCTCTGCATCTTAAAAAAAATTCTTTGCTAACCCCTAACTGGACAGAGAAATTCAATCATCTCACTCCTACCTCCTAGACCTTAGTAAACTCTTGGAGACCTGCGTGGACATCGCTTACAAAAATGCAGATCAAACCGGGAGAAATACAGAACCTATTTCCACCTAAAATCAAAGGAAAGAAGATTTAAACCTGGCGAGGAGGTGCTGTTGCTACTTTCCACGGAGAGCAACAAGCTTCATAGTCAGTGAAAGGGCCCCTTCCCCGTCCTTGAGGCCAAAGGTCCCGTGGATTACCTTATTCGGACCCGCTCTTGAGATAAGGTATTCCACTTAAGCATGTTGAAGAAATCCACCCCCGCGCGAATGGTAATAATTTTGTGGCTCTCGACGAAGAGTCCCCCCTGGAAGCGTCGTACCCCTCTGACCCCCACAACGTTGTCTAGGTGGTTTGCATCGAACAAGATGGCGAATACCCTCTCCCATCTCTACCTGAGGCCCCAGAATCATCCTTACGGCGCGATACCTCTACCCCTGGTTAGCCCCTCACCGGAAGAATCAGCTGCAGCAGCTGCTGAACGACTTTGGTGAAGTCCTTTCTGAGACCCTTGGAGTGTAAAACACTTCGAACATGACATCGTTCTTACAACGCAAGAACCTGTCCGTTCGAAGCCATATCCTCTTCCCATCCACCTGAGGCAGACCTTCAAACTTGATATCATCGAACCCTCGAAATCGGATTTCTGTTCCCCTATCATCATGGTTCGAAAACTCGACCAGACTTTCCGAATGTGCCTAGACTTCAGAACGTTAAACTCTGTGAGGGTTTTCAACGCAGCACCAACCTCCCTGATCGACGAGAACCTTCATCTATTCGAGGAAGCCAAGTACATCTCAGAATTAGATCTCTGCAAGGCCTATTACTAGATTTCCCTCCCTGAAACAGCACGAAAA
Organism: Ceratothoa steindachneri; assembly: GCA_963969495.1. Classification (NCBI taxonomy): domain Eukaryota; kingdom Metazoa; phylum Arthropoda; class Malacostraca; order Isopoda; family Cymothoidae; genus Ceratothoa; species Ceratothoa steindachneri. The sequence goes on along the minus strand of OZ018329.1, from coordinate 20,563,026 downwards.
TACACGGCATTCCCCACCTACAAAGGACTTATGCAGTTCAAGCACTTCCCCTCCCGGCTTGTAACTGCATGCAGCAATTACCACCAGATGATGAAAAGAATTATGGACGACCTGCCCCATGTGTCATTTTTCTTTGACAATCTATACGTTGCAAAAAAGGTTCCCGAATTCCCTAGCCTGGAACCCCAAGGCCCTTCCAGGTTCCAACAACTAAAGGAGAAACTGGCACCCGCCTCCATCTTGAGCCTCCCAAATCCCACTAAGACCTTCGGCATCCGGACAGATGATGGCGACGAAGGCCTCGGATGCGTAATCCTCCAGTACTCTAATAGCGGGGAAAGCCACTCTGTGGCATACGCGAGTCAAAAGCTATTACCGCGTGAGAAAAACTACTCGGTAATAGAACGAGAGGCATTAGCGATTATATGGGCAATTTCCAAATTTAAAATGTATCTAATTGGTAAAGAATTCGTCATAGCGGGGAGAGAGTGTCCAGCCTTCGGTTGGGTACACACAAGAACACCGACTTGCGACGAGGGATGTCTTCTTGAGAGCAAGCCTTTTTCTTACTGCTGTTCCAAGGCGGCTAAGGGGCTTAAATATGGAGAGTCTCCTCATGCGGGAGATGGGAAATAAGCCCCACTTTGGAGAACTCCCAGGGGATAGCTGGGCCGACAAACTGTCGGCGATAAACAGTTCTTTTACTCTCTCTCTCTCTCTCTCTGTATCTCCGCGGGGGAATCTGCTGGACTTTACGACCGCGTAGGGGATGTTTTCCACACTTTACTTGGATCGCACGATAGCGATGGGGGATTCTGGGTTTACTTCGCCATGTGACTCTTGACCGCGTGGGGTCTGCATAACTACGTAGCTTCCTGCAGCGTGCTAAGAATTGCAAAGAAAGGAAAAAAAGGGGATATCCTCCTACAAATACTAATGTATGCATTCAATATGCATCATTTATGTAGGCCAATATAAAGTATATCTACAGTTATTAATTGAAATTTTATATTTATATTTCTAGTTTTAAAATTTCAAAGTAGTTGATAATTTTATAAAATATTTAGAAACTCAACATTAACTAAAGTTTGGAACTTTCCCTATTATAACTTCTGTTCAAAAGTTAGTGATGGAAAAATAATTAATCGGATATATCCGGATATACCTACTAGCAAGATCTTGGTAAAAACTAATCGTTTTCTTCTAGGCTAAGGCTCTAGTGCTCCACTAAATTTCGTGGAAATCGGATAATTAGTTTGCGTGCAATTTTGTAAACAAGCAAATTATATCATGATGGCGATTACATGATCTCCAAAAAATTACCTTGACAAGAAAATTAACTCTTTATAGTATTTAGCAACTCTATATTAACGTTTAGAGCTTCAAAGATATAATTTTTAATTTTAAAAATAGTAAGGAAAATATTTCCTAAACGGATAAAACCGAATCTTGGTAAAAAAAAATAGCTGTTTCCTTCTAGGCTAAGACTCTAGTGTTCAATCAAATTTAGAATAAATTATTATTTTTATTTTTTGTGCAATTTTGAAAAATAACAAATTAAAAATGGTGGGCATTCCTAATCTCCACAAAGTTAACTTGGCAAAAGTTATTTGTTGGTATTTGCAGTTGTTGCAGGTATTTAGAAACTTAACGTTAACACTTGCAGCTTCAAAGAAATAATTTTTAGTGAATAAATTACTAACAAAAAAAAAACTATCCGAATATAATGGGGTCATGTTTAAAAGTAATAGTTTACTTCTAAGGCTCTAGTGCTCCACAAATTTTGTAGAAATCGATCCACTAGTTTATGAGTACGTTTGAACTCGAACGAACGCCGTCGATCACATAATTTCTGACTTCCTTGTCAGAGATTTCTAACACTAACCTTTCTTTTCAGATTTATTATACAAAATATGATCGAGCTGACTTGAGAATCTTCAACAAGGCGTGTGCCGAACAGGGTTTGCGCCGAATAGAGTCTGCGCCGTATAAGTTTGCGCCGAAAGTGGTCCGCATCGAATAATTATGCACCCGAACGGGTCTACGCTGAAACGCTCGCGCCGAATAGGGTCGCCCCGAAACGGCCGTGCCGAAATGTCCTAGACCCAATTTTGTGGTAGGTGCAGTGCTTGGGCCGTTCTTATTAAAAGATGATAAGGGGAATGCAGTTACTAGTAATAGAGAACGTTACCGAGACATGATATCCACTCAGATATGAAAAAACTTGCAAGATACGGAGATGCACAACCTCTGATTTCAGCAGGATGGAGTGACCTGCCACACTTCAAGCTAAACGCTTGCATTACTCCACGAAAAATTTCCGAAACGAATGATATCCTTGCATGGTGACTAGGAATGGCCACCCAGTTCCTGCGATCTCACCCCTTGTTATCTCTTCTTATGTGTATATGTGAAATCACATGTTTACGCCAACAAATCACGCACATTTCCTGAACTCAAGCCTGAAATTAGGCGTGTGATTGGAGGCATCGATCCACATATCTATGAGAGAGTTATCGGAAATTTCGAGGAGCACTTAAATGTATTCAGACTCAGTGCAGGTGGAAATATGACCGACATTGTGTTCCATACCTAAACGGGAGACATAACTCATTAGAAATCTGCAGAATATAACTATATTTCTAAAAAATATTTTAATTATTCACTTTTCAAATTGGGCGACCTTTATGGAACGCCCTTTATTATTTATGATGATGAATAAACAACAAAGAAGAGCATTTAATGTATATTTTTAAATTCATATTGTGAAGTATAATAAAGCAATAGAATTTTTTTTGCATATATACAAAAAAAACTATTGGAATATCACCTTACATACTTTTGTGAAATCCTTCAAACTATTTGATAAGAACACCAAATTACATAGCCATCAATATAATCTGCAGAAATCTCTTTAATCATTGTAACTATTAAATTTTTTGGCATCATTATTCCTTCCTAATTCATGTGTTGCTATGAAAGTCTATTTGTATCCACTCAATAAAAAAATGCCAATGAACACCTTGAACTATTCCCTGGTAATTTTTGATACCAGACTGAGTTTCAATAATGTGTTTAGTTCGAGCTCTCAGTTTGAAATAAATTCCATACTCTCTTATAAAAAAAATCATTCAAAAAGACTTTTAGTTTTTTTTTTTTTACGATAGTTGAGTCAATAGAATCGAGTGGAGAGACTTCTTTGGTAGTGGCAAGATCATTTTAATTTCAATTGATTTTTTATGTTTCTTCTTCACTTCAGCATTTCTATGAGAGAAACCTTGTTGACCCATAGCGAAACTAGCGATTTCTCAAATAATTATCTCCTGGGCCACCCTCACCTTCATCAATTGCGTCTTTGTCTGAGTAAACAATTGGTATAAGAAGGTGTAATGTCGTCTTCTTAGAGCATATTCAGGTTTTCTTTACCTGCCAATTTCGTTAAAAGGGGAATGGAATGCATGAGAATAACTCCCACTTTCGACTTTTTCCTGGAATATTAGAATGAAAATTGTTATTACATTGGATATATGTTCATGTAAACATTTTGTCAAAATTGGCATATTTTAATAAAAAAATGGTGACTGCTGGTTATAACTGGGAATATGTCAAATAGAGAATAAATGATAATAAGCAAAAATTACCATTCCACTCGATTAAATTAAAAAAAAGAAAACACAATTTGAAGTGAAACTAATTCTGAGTAGAAAAGGGCTAGCGTTTCTTTTAGAGAACAACTCTTTCGAAATTTATATAAATAACTAGCTACGCAATTGTAAAGTGAAATGTATTATCCATTTTTATAGTAGTTAAAAAAAAACATTAGCGTATCCTTAAAAGGAAACAAAATAATATAATTAAATGCTAATGCATGCTTAATTTTAAAACTCAAAAGTAGGTAAATGAGCTAGTTTCTCGTCTTGCGACGCTATGATACCTAAATGGTTACTTCTTAGAAAATATAATCCTTTAGAGTATCCAAAGACGTGAATAATTTTCTGAAAATATGTCACATATTCAAAATGCATCGAAGTATTTTTTATAATAAAAAAAAATAGGTGCGCGTTTTCAATTTATCACGCCATTTTTGAGATGTTAAAATTTCATATATTTCCTCTATATTCTTAAATACAGACTGTCATTTTAAAGCAAATGTAAAGCCAATGTCTACCTGGTTTGAAGCCCGATACTTTGTCGGTTGGTCGGAGTCATTTTTTGGTGAGTCTGGATTTTGGATTTTCGGGATTATGAATTTTGGGCTTTGGGCTTTTAGGAATAGACTTTCTATATTATGACCCAGATCCGTCGACGTTATCTTTTCTGCATTCGGTAACTTTTTAGACACTATTAAGGGCCGAATTAAAAGTTTATAAGTTGTGCTTTACCCTGAAATTTTGTTTCTGACATTTTTTGATATTAAGATTAATCCAATTCAAATTTCCCTGATTCCTCATCTAGTATTTCACAGAGATTTTTCTGAAAAATGTATCGTTAAAATTTTCAGTAAAGTCAGCAATAACATCCGAAGGCACGAAAACCTCATTTTATAACTGGCCCGAAAGGCAAGAGCTAATTTTGCTTCTACATTGAAAGGAAAAGTTTCAAATACGGTTCTTGGGTCATATAAACTTTAAATAATGGATTTAGCTTTTTTTCGTTTTACATACGCTATGAAATCAACACTAAAGTTAGAAGTTTCTACTTGTCCACGACTATAATAAATATATAGGATCCTCCCAGACGTCTAAAATCTTGGAAAATGTTTATAAGAACTAATACATTACTATTATATTCAGAAGATCTTACCAATGACTAGAATAGGTAACTCATGTTATGCAGTAAGCAATTACAGAGCCACAAGTATTTAAAATCCTATTTTATATATTAATAAAAATAGATTTCTATAGTGTTTTTTACTATGATCCTCAATATCTGCGAAATCAAAAGAGTAATCAAATTTTGGAGAGAATTCCTTCAAATTTAATAACAAAATACCATAGCTAAAATTTCAAAAGACTGAATTCGATTTCCCGCGAGGAAAAAAACATTTACGAAAACTAATTTCCACAAAGAGAAGCCGACGCTGTGTTGAAACATCAAGAAATACACGAAAATTAATTAAAAGTTACGATAACCGCGTCAGTTTGGGGCCAGTAACGATCCTAATTAAAATATAAGTCCCAAAACGAAGCCCAAAATGAAACGAGTCATTACAGATGCTCCCAACTCGTGATTGGAGATCTGCTGGTTGCCCTGTTTCTGGGAGTAGGTGGCCCAATGCCTGGCATCTCAACATATGAACAAACAGACAACATCTTCACTAAGAAAATTTAAATCCCTTCCTATACTTTAATACACATTGAAAGCTTTCTCTTCATCTGTGACCAGTGACCAGCAAAGGTTAGAAATTAAGAAAAACTGCTAGAGGTTAAAAATGAGGAAAATCTGCTAGTGATTGGGAATGAAGAAAGATAGTTAGAAGGTAAAATGAGGAAAGATTTCTAGAGGTTAGAAATGAGGAAAGTCAGATTGAAATTAGGAATGAGGAAAGATTTCTGGATGTTAAAAATGAGGAGTGACTACTAGAAGTTGGAAATGAGAAAAACTGTAGAGGTTAGAAATAAGGAAAGACAGCTAGATGTTAGAAATGAGGAAACACGGCTAGATGTTAGAAATGGGGAAAGATTGCTAGAGGTTAGAAATGAGAGAAAACTGCTGAAGGTTAAAATGACAAAAGATTGCTATTCCTAAAAATAAGGAAAGACAGCTAGATGTTAGAAATGAGGAAAGAAGGTTAAATATAGGACAATAAAAATGGTACCAATAGGTTGATTAGATTTGCTGTTAGTTCTAAGAATTCACTTCGACCTATCGTCGTTCTTTTTTTAAATTCGCCCATTTGGCGACGACCAACAAGTGTATAATTCGCTGTATTTAAAATTCTAGTAATATGCTATTCTAAAATTTGCAAAATAACCTCCAAACAAGAGAACAAAAAGGACAAAACAAAGAACAAAAACAAACAAACCCCCCAAAAAGAAGGAAGCAGGTTCCAGCGTCGCGTTAAGGACCGCCTTTCTCCTGCGGAAGAGCATGCGACATACCACAATGAGTGTCAAATAAAATAGAAGAGGTCAGCTTCCTCCAAAATGTCAGATAGTACTCAAGACTTTGTACACGACCCTTTTCCTGTACGATCCAGAAGGTTGATGATGTTATTTCCTAGGAGTCATATCCTTAGCAGCATCGCCAGGATTACCAACTCAAAATTTCAAAAAGAATTAATTTTAGAAACAAAAAGAACTATAAGGGACTAAATAACTTCTCAAAGTAATAAAAATACCACTAATTAATTAAACCTATAAAAATTAATATATTTAAAACAGGTATGAGTATCTAAAATCAAATTCTAGATATACTAGAGAAGAAATAAAAACAACAACATTTTTTAGTTATTAATTTCTTTTAATGAATGAACTATGGTATCACTCTTTTTGGATGCATCATCAATGAATTTATAATTTTCTATTCATCCAATTTTCATTAAGATTAATTCTAGAAACCATTTTTATTTCGTTTTTGCCCAAGATTTGACATTTAAAAGTTTTCTTACTGCATTTTCATACTATTACGTTCATCTGATATATCAAATTTCATGTGGTCAAACATCTTTTCCACATCGACACTTGCATGAGGCAATATGAGAAGCGCTAAAGTATCGTAATCTGGTCAAATCGATTATTGCCACTCGAAAGCAAATACGATGATGATAGACTTCAATCTAGATGTTAATTGAGGCTAAAACCTGCGTCTATTACACAGTTATTAATTTCTTCCATTGAATAGTGATTTAAGTTATAATCTCTATACCTGTATTAAAATACTCAGAGAAGGGTATAAAATCAGGGCTATATACGCAAGTATTATTATTTTACTAACTGAAAATTATATAAAAGACGTCTAATTTGTTGCAAACATTTCCTAACAAATTTGATACATTTGTCTCTAATTTCATTCTTTTCTTGTTTAGTAAATTTACATTAATAGATTTCCTTCTCAAATTGATAACCAAGATATCACTTTTGATTTTTCAAAAGCTATTACTGAATAATTTTAATTTAGTCTCTTTAATAGAATTTTAATTATTGAACTAAGGACTCATTGAGATTTAGTTATGTTTTAATGTTTAACGTTGTCATTCATTCTTTGTTGGGTATATTCAAGGTTGGAAGAGATAGTGGGAGATTAACAAGAAATGCTCTTGCAGGTTTCAGTTGAAGAGAATTCAATAATTGAGATTGATCTTATATATCTGCTTTTTTTGTCATTCAACTTCTGAAAGGATTTCTTTCTCCAAACTAGAAAATCGTAGTTTATATAATCAGAAAAGAATAAAAATATGTTTTTTTTAAATGGCCTTCACTGACGAAATTAGGTAGGATATGCAATTATGATACCAATCCATCGCCCCATTCATGCTGCCTCGGGCGCATTGAGAGACACTATTCATCTATACTAAGCAAGTGGTCTTTATATTAGTTTATTGGATACAGCCCGATGCAGAATGAATCAGGCATAACGATAGTATTTCAGCAACGTCGCAAAGTTCCACATTTGCAGCGATTTCAAAATGAGTTTAATTTGATTCACTGCTCCATTATCATAATCAACGCTTTAAATGTTGATTTCTTTCATTTATTCTCGTCAATAATTATTCATAATTGTCGTCAATAATTATTCATAATTTGCTTGTGTACTCGTGAATACGAAAACCACCTGAATCATTCATTAAAAATCCATTTAGCTGGAGGAGCCAATATTCAAGTGCAGCATGTGACACAGTATTATATGGGAAATTTATATTTTTTTAATATAGCATACATACCATTATTAAAGGCTGCTATAGCTATAGGATTGTCTTTACCTGATTTAATTAGGTTTTGTATATAAATCTAAGTTTTATTCTAAATATTCTTTTAGTGCGAGGCTTATTGTAATAGAATCTCATTCATCTAATCGATCTAAGTCCAAATAAGTCCCTAAACTTCCACGGGTAACTCGATAAATTTGCGGGTTAAATAAATAAAAAAAAATATCTAAATTTAGTCCTAAAAGGACTAAGTTGGCAACATTGCTTGACTATTGATCTAAACAAAGCATAGAGGGATAAAAGTGACGCATTGAATTGAATGAGGCAAATGATGATGCGACAGCTTCACTAATAACATCAAAATGATCTAAAGAACAATAAATAATATATAAGCAACCTATCAAAAACAACCATTAAAATATATTTATCTTATAGAAATGGGTCAAATTATAATTAGTACAAAGAAAAGTTTGTTTCAATTAATTTAATATTACACATACAGGAGTGTATACCAAGCTTTGCCGATAAATAAGATTTATTAAAGAAAATCAAACATAATTAATCTTCATGAGTATAAATTCCATAGATGAAGTCCCTAGGCAATGAATAACATTATATCTATAATAAATCAATCTATAGCATTTCCGTAGCCATCAACCTCACAATACAAGAATATTTGAGCTCACCCAACTGACGAAACTTTGTATACAGCCCTGTATATAAAGTAACTTTATAAACTATTAGCATTATTTTGGGGGGATCGTGTATGTTCTGAGAATTTTCCCCCAAACATAAACATTACTTATTGAAAACCTGAAATTCTTACACTGTACAACTAATCATGATCAACAAACTATAAATTCTTTTATTCCCCGCATTACCAATTATAATATTGTCAGGTACTTTCCACCTGTAATAAATAGAATTAATTCTTAAAGCAATTTAAACTTTCATAGCTTCCACATCAAACAAGCAAATTGGGAAATCACAAATATCGATTAAGTGACTAAAATTTTGTCTCAGCAACCGGGGATATTAAGTTGAAACCTACTAGGGATATTAATATGGAGGTAGTACCTACCAGGCATCATCATAAAACTTCAATGCCTGCCAAGCATACTCATACAAAGTTCCAATCTAGAAGGAATATTACTATGCAATCCTATGGAGACCTGGAATCTCTATACAAATTTATCACCTGCAAATAAGCCAAAATTATTGACAAACATTAATTTTTAAAAGTTTTCAGGGATAAATATCAAATTAAGCTTAATTTTAATCGAATAATAACTAGTATGGTATTACTAAAGGATGGGTAAGATACGAAAATACCCCAAATATAGTTACAAAATATACATAATAATGGTAATAAGAATATATCTAACCTTTTAAAAAATGCAGCTAGTGCTTACTTCGAAAAAGAGATAACCAGCGAGAAGTTTTATCGGTCTTCACAAAGTGAAGGACGATACCCCTTGCGTTTCAAGTTATTTCAAAAGTGCTGAAGGGATGTTATAATACACACACTGAGAGATTAAGTAATCAATATAAACATTAAGTTTTTTTTTAATATTTTTAACGCACAGTCCTTATTTAGGCTCATTGTGCTGTAAAAAAGGAGAATAGGTTAAGCTGGGGCCGGACGGGGCGCTGAGTCCCGTTAGCACGGCGGCCAGGAAGGCAAATCGCCGCGCCGCTTATGGGGATAAAAATTAAGATGGACAGATAATTGTGACACATTAGAACAAGAACCAACGGTTCGCAATGGAAAGGTATGAATGAGATTTTCCTGTAAATGAGTATAGCAATAAATTATGAATACAAAATACTGACTTATGGGAATTTGATCGCGGCTAGGCGATATTGTTTCATGTGATCAAGCTGGTGAATTGACACGACAATAACACAGGTGGAACGAAAACACTAACAGAAGTTAACGACGGCAGAGGACGGACAACTAATAATCTGCAGAGTAATATTTTGATGCAACGTGGTCGTCAAGCGGGACTGCAGTTTCATGTCGAAGTATGAGGACGGAAGCAGAGTGAAGGCAAATGATGCGGCATTAATGCTCAACGCCATATTTTAGGGGGAAATCGGCTGAAAACTACACCATGGTAGTTATTTGCGATCAAAGGACAGGCAAAAGTCTAGGAGGTGACTGGGCAAAAGGTAATAACGAAAAAAAAACAACGAATTGTGGAAGATAAACGAGTCAAACCTACGCTGCGAATATAATCGTCAGTGTAATCAAGTTGGTTAACTTAAATTTCAACAGCAAAGAAGGAACTAAACGTCAACAAACGGGAGGGTGGCTAATCCTTATTTTCATATTGCTTGTATATCATCGGCCTGTTATCTTTGTCTCTTCTTTCTAAGATTTGGGTAGTCTGAGGAGCGTCAATGGTATTCTCGCTAAAGCCAAGGTGGAGCTTTAGCACAAGTAGGGCAACGTGAGATTTTTCCTCTTTTGTATTAGAACCGGTGTATGAATGTAACGAAGAGTGGATTGTATTCAAAGAGGACGAATCGTTATCATAAGGGGACTAGTGAGCGCTTTCATCTTTGGTGAGGACAAAGCAGGCTAATCTGAAAACCGGCTATCTTGATGGGAAAAGCTGTAGCACTCATTAACAAAACGATCGCTTCGACAGTCTTTATCAGATTCCCTTTGTTTGTACAGCTTGCGCCGTGGAATTAAGATGCGAACCAATTAACTATGTTTTCACAGAGTGAAAATCCTTGTGAAAATAGGCTTTGACGAATTTCAAAAGAGGCTTTATCAGATTTTTTGAAGGGTGGGGGTGGCGGGGGACATTAAAGAGAACGGAATTTGTCTTGCGGTGATTTTTATTATTTAATATACAGATAACCAAAACGAAGTCATTGCAACATGAGGTTTTAGTATAGAAGATGTTAAGAAGTGTATGTGTGGGTGACTCTTAAATTGACTCTATTCTTCAAAGAAAATTTATCGCTTAAGAGAAGAAAAAATTAACAAATTATTTTAGTTTTTATTCTAAAAAATCAAGGAATATTAACGAGAGTATCTCTTCTTGAAGATTCCTAAAAATTTATTTGTGACGAAAGTCGTTATGAAGAGGTAATGAAGAAACAATAGAAGATAAATTGACTAATTAAGGGAATAAGAAACAAGAGGTCACGTGAAAAGCCTGATCGTATTCAGTGTTGCAAAGTGAGTGAACATATTATGGTTCACAATGGGATTTAACTATTTCCTTGTTGCTAAGGGCCTTGCTGTATTCAGTACTACAAGGGGCATGAACGTATTTATTGTCATAAGTGGATTGAACGCATTCAGTGTTGCAAGAAGATAAAATGTATCAGTGTTGCAATGACTGATCGCATGTTGTGTTGCAAGAAGACAGGATGTATTCAGTGCTGCAAGGCCTAACTGTATTCAGTGTTACAAGGTAACGAAACCTATTCAGTATTGCATGTGGATTGAAATTATTCAGAGTTGAAATGGGCTTTAACGTATTCAGTGTTGCAAGGGGCGCTGACATACTCAGTGTTGTAAGATGCCTTAACGTATTCACTGTTCCCAATATTTCTCTATACGTCTCAATATTTTTTCATAGCTAAAAAAAGTTCCCTAAAGTTTCCCATATTTCCCAACAGTTCGTAGTAGTTCTCCATAATTCCGTATAGATCCCAATAGTTGCCCATAGTTCCAAATATTTCTCAAGTACTCAATAGTTCCCGGTAGTTCCAAATAGTTAACAATATTTATATACACTACCCTCAAATCCCCATAGTTTTCAATACTTTCCCATAGTTCCTAATAGTTACCCATAGTTCCTGTTAGATCCCCATATTTTCGTATAGTTTCCCATAGTTCCAAATATTTCCCCACACCTAATAGTTCCCCATAGTTCCCACTAGTTCACAATAGGTCCCCATATTTCCACATAATTACCTACAGTTACCAATAGTTTGCCATAGTTAATCATAGTTTCCAATAGTTCATCAAAGTTCCCCATAGTTATAAATAGTTCCCTATAGATCCAAATTGCTGCTCATAGTTCCCAATAGTTATCCATAGTTCCCCTTAGTTGACAATAGTTCCTCATATTTCCCCATAGTTACAAATAGTTCCACATATTATCTCATCGTTCTCAATAGTTACCCATAGTGCCTTATCATTTCCAATAGTAACCAAATTTTACCATAGTTCACAATAATTACTAATAATCCCTCTAAATCCCCATAGTTACCCATCCTTCCCTACATTGCCCAATAGCTCTTAATAGTTCCCAATAGTTCCCCAGAGTTCCTACTTCTTCCCGGTAATTCCTAATATTTTCCAATAATTCTGAATTGTTCCCAATATATCCCCATAGTTCCAAGTAATTCTCCATAGTTCCCAAAGGTTTTACATAGATCCTAATATTTCTCTATGGTTCCCAATAGTTCCAAATATGACCCAATATTTCCCTATAGTAAAATATTTCGCCATATTTACCAATATTTTTCAATAGTCGTTTATAGTTCACATACGTCCCATAGCTCCGTATTATTCTGTTTATATTCTTTCCACAAATTACTACACGTAAATACATTTTACCTTCATGGACATTCATCAATGTAAATATTCGTATGCTACAATTGACGTACATAATTTGTTATATTCTAAAACGTCTGGAACTCCCCGTCAAAACATTTACCCAGCTGATGTAGGTACCAAAAAACTAGTACGCAGATTCCCTTATTCATTAATAAAAAAGAACACCCTCTCTGGCGGCTAAGCTTAGGTACGAGTATCTATAAATATCACTAACAGGAAGTCCACAATTTTCTTATACGTGTCTTGGGAATCATTCAGTTTAACATATAGAATTACCATTTCGGATTGGAGAAAAGGATGCTGACTCCGTTCAAAATTATAGTGAAATTCATTAGTTATATGGAATCATTAAGTTTTAGATATAAAATTACCTTTTCGGATTACCCATTGATGCCCAGGCCTTTCTTTTTCTGTTGAAATTCAATAGTTATATGGAATCATTGAGTTTTAAATATAAAATTACCTTTTCGGATTACCCAAAAGGATGCTCACTCCGTTTTGATTCTGTTGAAATTCATTAGTTATATGGAATCATTCAGTTTTTCATATAAAATTACATTCTAGGTTACCCAACGATGCCCACTCCGTTTTGATTTTGTTGAAAGTCAAGACTTATGAGGAATCATTGAGATTTAAATATAAAATTACCTTTTCGGATTAGCCAAAATGATGGGCATTCCGTTCTGATTCTGTGGAAATTCATTAGTTATATGGAATCATTCAGTTTACATAGAAAATTACCTTTTGGAATACCTAATGATACCACTCCATTCTGATTCCTTTGAAATTTATTACTTTTAAAGAAACTTTCAGTTTAACATATAAAATTCCCTTTTCGGAATACCCAAGGATTGCAAATCCGTTGTGATTCTGTTGAAATTTAATAGTAATAGGGAATCATTGAGTTTTAAATATAAAATTAGCTTTTCAGGATACCTAAGGATTCACACTCCGTTCTGATTCTGTTTAAATCCATTAGTCATAAGGAATCATTGAGTTTTACATATAAAATTACCTTTTCGGATTATACAAAAGGATGCTCACTCCGTTGTAATTCTATTGCAATTCATTAATTATATCGAATTATTCAGTTTTGCATATAAAATTACGTTTTGGAATACCCATGGATGCTAACTGCATTCAATTATAGTGAAATTCATGAGTTATATGTAATCATTCAGTTTTACATATAAAATTACCTTTACGGAATACCCAAAAGGATGCTCACTCCATTCAGATTCTGTTCAAATTTATAAGTTATATGGAATCATCTACTTTTAAATATTAAATTAGCTTTTCGGACTACCCAAAAGGATTTCTCACTCCGTTCCGATTCTGTTCAAATTTAAAAGTTATATGGAATCATCTACTTTTAAATATTAAATTAGCTTTTCGGATTACCCAAAAGGATGCTCACTCCGTTAAGATTCTGGTCAAACTCTTTAGTTATATGGAATTATTCAGTGTTACATATAAAATTACCTTTTCGGATTACCCAATGAGTCCCACTAAGTTCTGATTCTCTTGAAATTCATTAGTTCTATGGAATCATGCAGTTTTAAATATAAAATTACCTTTAGGATTACCCAAAATGATGCTTACTCCATTTCGATTAGGTGGTAATTCATAAGTTATATGTAATCATTCAGTTTTATATATAGAATTACCTTTGCTGAATAACCAAAAGGATGCTGACTCTGGTCTAATTCTGTTGAAATTCATTAGTTATATCGAATTATTTAGTTTTACATATAAAACTACCTTTTCGAATTACCCCAAATTATGCTCACTCCGTTCTGATTCTGTTGAAATTTTATGAGTTATATGTAATCATTCAGTTTTACATATAAAATTACCTTTTCGGATTACCCCAAAGGATGCTCACTCCATTTCACTTCTGTGGTAATTCATAATTTATATACATAGAATCATTCGTATCCAATGTCGTCTAATACAGTTCTTGGGTTCATATTAACATCACTACAGTTTTCGTTGACTTTTTCTGTTTTCTGCCACTCTCAGGAAAGGTTTCCGTCGTGCTACATTCCTTAATTTCTTTATAACATAATGGAATGTTGATCTTGGTATAGCCAAACGTTTTGATATAATTATGTAACTGTTTCCCGACCTTCGGAAGTCAATAATATATAGGCGTAAGTCAACGCTGAGCTCCTTCGTCTTTCCCAAAGTGCTGGCAACAAGATACTCACACGGATGAAACGTATGTGCTCCACGTAATGTTTGTAACTAAATAGCAAAGATATTTATAGAACATTCCGGTGGGAAAATATTCTTGAATGCTCTATACATGAAATATAGTGCTTGAGACTTGTATAATTATGAAATTAATTATGATTTCCTAGCTGTACGAATAATTTTCACTATGTAGTTTTTGTAATATTCCTATTCTGGAATTGTTATATTACATTAATAGTTCTGAAATACGTGTTTTGCATTCTTCTCCATATTCTTATAAATATATATTTAACATGACGTCATACGACCTACCAATTTTAAGAAATAAACGCAAATACTGGATATTACTTAGTGTGCGAATGATTTCGTCGCTAAGTGTAAATATGCTCAATTTAAAAAAAAAAACAAATAAAATAATATCAAATAAATAATATAATATTTAAGAAATATATGAATAAAAAAATAAATGAATAATTACATAAATAAAATAAATAAAGTTAGAAAAGGAATAAATAATGAAATGCATGAAATATTTGATAAATAAATTAGAAACATTAATAAAAGAATAAACACTTAAAAGATTAAATGCTAAATTTAAAAAATAATAAATCAATCAAAAAATAAAATAGTGATAAATAAAAAAATAAAAAGATTACTGAGCATAAAATTATATATACCGGGTGTCCCAGAAAAAAGTTAACCGTACTTTGAATTAGTATAACCCCAAAACTATTAGAAAATTTTTGGATCTTGCAAAGAGGGTTTTATTTAACAACTATTTATCTGTTGATTCTGCGAATTTCATTAAATTCCCTTTTATGATATTGATACACTAATGGGTTTAGTGGAGGCTATCAAAGATATGTTTGCCCAAGGAAGTAAAATAATGAAACGAAGCCTAGGAAGGCTAGGCCATCATGCACTTTCAAGAGAAGCGTAGGGAGCCTAGGTAGCCTAGGTCATTTTGTGATTCTTTAAGCAAAGCCCAGGCCATTTTACAGTGGTTTTTCAGCCACACTGTGGTATGGTCTCGTCATTATTGCTTACTAAGCAAATCAAAGCGTTTCTGTGCAAAAGTTTACTTCCATAGAATCTTTTTAATCATGCAGTTAACAAAAGATCAACGCGTATTTGTAGTCCCAAACTTTATTAAGACTGGCAGTATTAAACAAGTACAAGATTCATTTGAACAACGTTTTCCAGGTAGGCACCCACCAAGCAAGCTCACAATTTGGAAAAATGTTCGCAAATACCAACATGAAGGAACATGCTTAAATCTAAATATAGGTCGATCTGGTCGTATGAGAACCATAAGAACAACAGAAAATATCGAAAATGTTCAGATGACACTTATTCAAAATTGTCAAAGTCATCATTTAACCGCATTATTCAACATGACTTAAAATGGCATCCCTATAAGATGCATGCAAGACACCAGTTTCTTGAAACTGATTTTCCTCGTCGCAGACAATTTGTCGAATGGCTTCTCCATAAACCTGCTCGTTTCTTGGAAAACATTGTGATTGATGATGAGGCAGCTGAACTTCCTCCCCCCAGCATTCAACTTTGACACACGTATTTCTCAGCAGAAAGTGTCTCTGTGGATCGCAATATGCGGGAATGGCTCTCTTGTCAGCCCATTGTTTTACGAGAATAACTTGAATGGCGCTGCCTACCTGAGCATGATCAACGAGACGGTGCAGCAGCTCATAGACAGCTTGCTGTAAGAAGAAAACTAAGAGAAACGTTTGACAACTGCATTGCCGTGCTAAATCAATCAATTGAATGGACCCCAAGATCCCCTGACTTAACACCATGTGATTATTTCTTATGGGGATATCTAAAGAATAAAGTGTATTCTACTCCACCACAAAGCATCAATCAGTTAAGAGATAGTATCATACATGAAGTCAATAGACTTAAGGAAAATCACAAGTTAATCAAAAAAGTTGTTCAATCAATGCGATCAAAGGTAAAACTGTGCTTGGAAAGAAATGGAGGACATGTGGAAGGAAGCGGTGCTTAGAAAATTAAAAAGTGAATCTGTATTACCCATATAAAGAGGTGTTTTTGTAAAAAGTGGATTTAAATATATTTGTTGATTATAAACTTCGAAGTTTCATTATTTTACTTCCTTGTGCAAACATAATTTTGATAACCTCCACTAAACCCATTAGTGTATCAATATCGTAAAAGGAAATTTAATGAAATTTCTAGAATCGACGGATAAATAGTTGGTAAATTTGTTTTGTTTTGCAGGACTCAAAAATCTTTAATAGGTTTTGAGTTATACTAATTCAAAGTATGGCTAACTTTTTTTCTGGGACATCTTGTATAGATAAATATATTATATATGTACATATATATATATATATATATATATATATATATATATATATATAGAGAGAGAGAGAGAGAGAGAGAGAGAGAGAGAGAGAGAGAGAGATAAAAAAAAAGAAAGAAAGAATTACTGAGCATAATATTATATAGATAAAAATATATAATATGTAAATAAATTAAATCGATAAATAGTTAAATAAATAAAGAATGAATAAATTAATAAATGAATAAATACATAAATAAATAAATGGACATAGAGGAGGCCGGTCTGAAAAAGTATTGTGTTTTGCAAACCAGAGACAGCAAAGAACAACCTTCGTGGCCCACTGGAGAGCCACTCGCTCTTCGTCAGGCGAGTGTGGATTCCAATCTGCTTCCTAAGATTCCGTCGCGGAAGAGGGATGTGCTGTTTGTATGCGATTAGAGGATTGGCTGAGGGGAGAGGGGGGGGGGCATGGCCACCTTGAGTCGACGCTACGCCTAATTGGGGGCTTCTCTTTCTGGCCTTGGAATGATGGCGAATGCCATAATTGGTAACGTGTGTATAGTCGTCGTAGTAAATGTCATAAGTTGTCTCGTATGTATTACTATGGTGGCAAATGTCTAAAGTGCCATTGTGTGTCAGTCGTGGTAGCAAATACTATAGGTTGCCTCGTGTGTCTAGCCATGGTGCCGAACACCATGAATGACATCGTGTGTCTTGTCGTGGCTGCAAATGTCCTTAAGTTGTCTCGTGTGCGTTGCCATGGTGACAAAGGCCATAAGTGGTCTCGTATGTTTGTCATGGCGAAAATTGCCATAAGTTGCCTCGTGTCTTAACGTGAAAGCAAATGCCAAATGGTAGAAGGTTGAAATAAGAAGAATGAATAATGGCTGAAATATTACAGCCCCAGGAAGCCCCCAAAGGTGATGAAATGGAGTAAGATTACTCGGAAGAGATTTGCATTATCATTTCAGGAATCCTTTCATAAGATAGGTTGCGGTGCACTACACCGACCTCCTTTTACCACTACTCATTTGAATATGGATGGTAACATTTATAGAAATGCGGATAATTGGTGTCACCTCCACCCCCTCATAATTAATTGTTCCTATAAAGAAGGTTTCAAATAGATTTTGGAGTCTATGATTAAAGAGAGCATTTGGAGTCAATCCAATAAACCCCACTCAGTTTTGTTCTTAGCTCAAACGTTTGTGTTTCAGTGACTCGTTAAAAGCTTTTCACGAAATGTTCTCGGCCTTTAACAAGTGTAAATCGTAACTTTAAGCAAGAGTTTTATTCATTTCCACATAAAACCTTTCTGATCGAGTCCAAAACGCAAGGTTTTGGGGGAGGCAGATGTTATCTAGTGCCCCGTAGGCATACAATCGCGGCCCAAAGTTTTGGAACACCTTGGAAATTTTAGGAAATTAGAGAAATGCAGCATTTTTTGGCATATAAATATGAATTTACCGTTAGATAAGGAGAAATAAATAACAGTCAGTTATATATGCTGCAGACAATCAAAAAGGATGAAGAAAATACAAATTTTGCTCCAAAATGTAACATTAACAACATATAACAAAAAGAAGATTAAGCTCTTAGGAAATTACAGCAACACCAAATGTTACAATAAGCTCAGTAGCGTACCAAGAGACACTTGTCATTGATGAGAGCCTTTATTCCTCGAGTTATGCTCTCTACGAGGGTGTGAAACCTAAGGGATTTATTCTTCGAGGTATGCTCTCTACGAGGGTGTGAAACCTAAGGGATTTATTCTTCGAGGTATGCTCTCTACGAGGGGGCGACACATGAGGGATTTAATTTTCGAGTTATGCTCTCTACGAGGGTGCGACACCTGAGGGATTTAGTCTTCGAGGTATGCGCTCTACGAGGGTGCGACACCTGAGGAATTTAGTCCTTGAGGTATGCACTCTACGAGGGTGCGACACTTTAGGGGTGTGATGCTGGCTCCCTCCTCGGTGATGACTGCCTTCAGTTGCTCATTGGAGGATTGCAGATGACGGCATAAGGCCTCTGTTATGTCCTACAAGATGTTTTACAGCGGATTCACATCAGGAGAATGAGATAGTCAGTTCACCACTGTAATACTATTTTTCATGAACCACTGTATGGTAGACGCGAACTTGTGACATGGAGCATTATCATGCTCGGAATTCAAATTTCGGGGATTTCTGGAGAGGTCTCGGGTCGAAGGCAGCATGCAATTTCTAATGACCGCTTGCTAAATGTGTGAATTCATGGTGCCATCACAAATGGTGGCACGACCCACATCTGAACTTGACATGCAGCCACATACCATTACAAAGCGACCACGATGCCTTACTCTTCGCACTATGCACGCTCAACTTCACTACTCTCTTGAGCTCCTGCTAACTCTAACGTTGCCTAAGATCGAGAACAAGTGTAGCATGGACTCGTCAGACCATAAGACATGTTCCAACATTGGAATGGTCCAGTTGTGGTAAACACGTGCCCAAGCCAGTCGCCGTGGCTTCTGGCGGGCTGTACGTGACTTCAAGCAGTCTGCGACAGTATGTTTTGGCGTATGCATTAACTTGGTCTTCCTTAGTTTCCTCTGTCACACCTGGACTGCGGTTTATTTAAGATTACAAAGGCTCATGCGACGCAGAGACCTGCAGTTACGCTATGTATTGACTCTAGGGCGTCCAGAATGATGTGTGTCTTGAATATTCACATTTTCTCATATCCTCTTCAACACTTCTGCAACACCGAAACGTTATTCGCCAACCCTTCATCGATTTGTAGTGTAGCGTAGGTATCAGCCTTCTTTCCTTCACGGTATAGTTACGTGGTTCCGCCGTTATTATATCAATATCATATCTCTTTGAAATAGAATATCTTATTACTCAACATATATGATGTGTTTTCAAGACATTTTGACTGTATCATAACGCATAGTAATACCAGGATTTCATACATTTCAGTAGCATCGCCATTTTAGATATTTCAAAAAATGTTATAGGGAACTTTTATTTTATTTTGCAGGTGTATTGGACATATACATCCAAACATAGACGAACGAATTTATAGACATGCCGCAGGTAAACAAAAATTCCATTGTCAGAAATCACATTCACTCTTTAGTGTGTAGCCTCAAGCAAAACCTAACCAATGTTAGGTTTTCTTAGCTTAGTCTAGATTATGGTTTATGTTCCGTTGTCAACAGTACACGTAAAAAAGAATGTGGTTGTGAAGCATCGTGAAATGTACGAAAGAGATATAAAACTAGTTAGAGGACCGCAAGCAGTGTAAGAGCAAATGTGATTAACATAACCCGGGCGTCGGTCACTAGCTGTGTATTACATGGATAGTTCTTTGACCATTGTCGTTTATAATTTACGAGTATGCTAATGATTTTTTAAGTAATTTGTTTTGCAAAATTTCAAAATTTGCGGATGTACCAAAATCAGGAAAAATGACAAAATATCATGTAGAGAAATGGCTAAATTAAGCATCCGGAGGGCCAGGAGGATATAAACCTTAAAGTATCCCCCCCGCCCCCTTTGTGGGAAAAGCCGGAGAAGCAAGCCCCATAAGGAGAATCGTGGAAACGGTAGCCGGTGAATAACAGTAACTGCCTACCCTGTTTGATCTCTCTGCCACTTTGGGAGTTGGAGCTAACATCTGTTTTAAAGCGACCACCTAGGGCCCTTAAACGACGCCCTAACGATCCAATTACCTACGAGACCCATAAACCCGTGGTCATGTCACAAAAAAGCGGTGCTAGTCAAAAGGCTTGCCAAGAAGTGTGGCGGTTGAGAGTCTCTCTATCTAGCAAGCCGACTTGGGCACCTCAGTGCCAACCTCTGCACTTCTCGCTCTCCCCAGATGTGAACTCACTATTCGCGCTCCCCTCTGTGGCCTTGCCCTTTCCCCCTTAGATGGGGCGGTGATCCGCCTATAAATAAGCCCCGGGAAGAAAAAGAAGAGGTTAGAATTCGATAAGAAAAAAGAAGGTTCATTTCGTGAAGATCGATCATTTAGCCATACAAGACGATTTCCTTCGAGAAACGATAGAATCAGATTGAGAAAATCGATCCCCCCTCCTCGGGCCGAATTAACATAAATCGTCAAGCTTTGTATCGGTGCCATACTGGAAAATCCTTTACAGACTTAGAAGAAGTCTGACTGGAGAAAAGTAAACCCGTTCACACTCGAGTGACTCTCACATCTCAAGCTCCGTAAGTGGGAGAGGAGAAGAACCCAGCCCCAACGAAGTTCCGTTCTTTAATTACGGTAAAAATCTCACCGAATACCCCAAAAGCTAGGTGGACACTCTACGTTGAAGAATCAGACACCAAAAGGCGTCAAGATCATTCAGAAGAGGACTCTTGGAGCAAGGAGCACCGTAATTCTCTCCGTCTCCTTAATTTCACCAGAGGCAAGTTTGCAATAAGAAGTTATCTCGCCGCATCTCTCTCCCGCCATACCACCTCTACGAAATTCAATCTTCGGCCACGGCAACACTCCAAAGCGAGAAATAATCCCCCCAGCGACATCCGGCAACCCCTGATCCCCCCTGTCATGTAAGTTAGAAAGAACCTTTATATTCATATTGCGATAGTATGAGTTTAATACGTCTCACGTTTTAAGGGAAGTAGAAACCATTGTTCCTGAACCTCGGTCATATTTGCTAGTAGACGAGAGTACTTGCATTTAATGTTTAACGCTAATCAAATAAGCTCGCGATAAAAATACTAATCGGCAATTGGTGTGTTTACATGTAGCCTATTTGTTTATTTTTGTCATCGGAGACATTGTAATAGGCTTAGACGCCAACCGGATAACTGTTTGTTTGTCATAGTTAAGTGTTAAATTTAAAATATATGTTTATTTTCGGATCATTCCTGTGTGTTTCCTCTTATCATTTAGTGTTAAAGTGGCTCTTCCTCAAGAACAAAACAACCGAATTAGCACTCTTAGATCAAAGCCTACTTCATCAAAGAAGTACATCACGTACCACAAAGGATACCGCGACTAAAGTGGTGGTAAGAGTGGAGTGAGCAAAAAGAGGTATTATACGACATATCGATTTGATCAAGTAAATTTACCAAACTACAGAAAAGTGAGATATGCAAGAAAACGGCAGATATAGTTAAATGTAGATGAATGTATAAGATAAGAGGAGTGGGGTCATACTCGAAACGCGGTTAAGTTGTATTTAAATCGAGAGAAATTATACTCGTAATTTCCTCGGTTTTATAAGGCTTTATCAGATTTTACTTTGAATATGCGTTGAATTTTGGTTTTCCCATTTGCAAAATGATATCTTAGAACACATTCAACGCAAAGTGAAGAAATTTATTCCCCAACTTGGGTTATATTCTGCAGATTTCTAATGAGTTATGTCTCCCGTTTAGGTATGGAACACAATGTCGGTCATATTTCCACCTGCACTGAGTCTGAGAACATTTAAGCGCTCCTCGAAATTTCCGATAACTCTCTCATAGATATGTGGCTCGATGCCTCCAATCACACGCCTGATTTCAGCCTTGAGTTCAGGAAATGTGCGTGACTTGTTGGCGTATACATGTGATTTCACAAACCCTCATTTGAAGAAATCACAAGGTGTAAGATCACAGGACCTGGGTGGTCATTTCTGTTCGCCCTGCCACGATATTACTAGTTGCGGAAATCTTTCGTGGAGTAATGCAACCGTTTATCATGAAGAGTGGCAGGCCGTTACATCTTGCTGAAACTAGAAGTTGTCAAACTCTGTATCTTGCAAGTTCTGCCATAACTGAGCTGATATAATGTCTTGGTAACGTTCTTCATTAATGGTAACAGCATTTGCCTCATCATCTTCAAACAAGAACCATCCAAGCACTCCATCTCCCCTTAAACCACACCAGTGGATGCATTTCACGCTCTTGCATTATTCTAGAATTTTCATTTCCACAAATCCGGCACTTCTGTTTATTTGCAAATCCACTCAAGTGGAAGTGGGCGTCCTCACTGAAGATGATTTTTTTTTGGCAAAATTTTCGTCGGCTGCAAGTCTCTACATTACCCAGTCAGAAAATTGCTTCTGTAAGGTGGCTGAAGATGTTGCATAAGTTAAATTTGGTACACAAACATAAGGAGATCTTTATGCAGAATTCGATTTAATGAGGTGGTCGGGATGTCCAACTGCTGTGAACTTCGGCGAATCGATATTCCTGGACTCAGAGTGACATCGTCTCACAAAACAGCAATTTGTTGTTCTGTCCGACAAGATCGATTTCGCCCAGATGATTTGGCCGTTGCAACTGAACCAGTTGTTTTAAACTTAGTCATTAGTCTGCGAACCATAGACTCGCTGGGGGCTTCATTTCTGCCCGAAATGGTACGAAGTGTTCGAACTAGTTGCGTCGCACTTTCTCCGTTTTAGAAAAATGTCTTCACGATGAGAACGCGCTCCTAAGTTGTAAACCACTCCATGACGCACGGCCTACAAGTATTCTAAAAACAACTAAAAAACTATTAATCGGGATAAAGAAAGATAGCAGATATGATAAAAGCATGGCTTCAAACACAAAAGTGTCGCCCAATTTAATTCGGCGCCCTTTATAGAGCACCCTTTATTTGATGATCCGAATTTATTTAATCTTAATATCATGATAATTATTATCTTCATTAGTATTAGTTTAGCAATAGTTTCATCTGAAAACATGAGTCAATTTATGAATCATCAACGAAACAATTCGTTTGCTAGCACATGAAGTTCCTCGATACATTTTGTTCCCCGATCTGTGTGATTTTCTCTTGTGTCCTTTCTTTCTCCTCGATCGGGTCATTGTCTCAGGTTGCTTTCTCCTAAAAAACATTGTTACTTAGGAACTCAGACGAAATCCGACAGCCCCGCCACTGAAACGTCAATAAACTAGCCAACCGATGGTGAAAGATTCCATACGTCTTCTTTATAAAATAAGAGGAGTTATATTTTACTCAAAAAGCGGGGAAAAATATGACCAAACTTAGAAAAGTTTTTAGGATATTTTTAAAGAAATCTTTCTCCAATTATTTTTATTTTGAATTTAAAAGTGACTTTGATACAGTTTTTTTAACGAGGATGATTACTTAGTTTAAGGAAGAAGATGGCTGGAAAAAGAGTTTTAAACTAAGTTGATTCGGGTGTATCTGACATCTATTGGATGGTAAGAGATTACTTACTCTGATTTTTCGACTCATATAAATATACTATTTTGTTCCTCTTCGCAATGAGATTTGCCTTTATTACAAGAATAGGTAGACCCAGGAGAGTTGCGTACCCTATAATTGGGCTATCTATCTTTCACACATGTTCATTGCATCTTCATAACTTATATTTTTTTTAATTCTTAATACTGAAGCGATGAGTTTTCGATTCAGCATAGGGACACCTCATGAGAGAAACACACTCCCTCCGTCATTTAGGGGTCCAGGTACACTTTTTTAGACATACGTTTAATAAATAATAAGAATGGCATCCGGATAAAAATAGTTTCTGTTACTGTCGTCCAAGCAAAAGAAATCTCAAAACACCGAAAAGTGGAATTTTGAGTATTTTTACCTGACGGTCTAATCTTCATCGGCTGGTCTAATTTTTTGGAGCTTGCTCGGCTCATCATTTTTTTTTATCTTCCTCGGCACGTCGAATGTTTTTATATTTTCTCGACCTGTATATCTTTTTGGACCTTCCTCGGCCCGTCGAATGTTTTTTTTATATTTTCTAAACCCGTATATCTTTTTGGATCTTTCTCGGCCCGTCGAATGTTTTAGGATTTCCTCAATTCGTCGATTTTTTTTAAACTTCCTCGGAAATCGAATCTTTCTGGATTTCCTCTACACGACGATTTTTTTTACATTCATCGTCCAATAGATTCTTTTTATATTTCCTCGACCTATTTGGATATTCCTCGGCGAATTGATTTCTCGGGTCCCGAAACTTTTTATCTTCCTCAAGACGTAAAAACTTTGGCGTCTTCTTCGGCTTGCGAATCATCTTGGATTTTTCCCGGCCTGTCATACTTATAGGACCATCCTCGGCCCGTCCACTCTCCATAGAGCCCCTTCGGTCCGTCGAATATTTTTATAGCTTCAGCCGTCGATTTTTTCTGGGTCTTTCGATTCTTATTGGATCTTTCTAAGAAAATGAAATCTATTTTGATCTGCTTCGGCATATCTAATCTTTTTGGAGATTCATAGCTGAGTGGAAGTTTATTTATATTCCTCTGCCCGTTTATTTTTTTATCTTCCTCAGCCTATCAAATTTTGAGTGAGTTTCATTGGCCCTTCGAACCTATTTGGATCTTTCTCGGCCCGTGGAAACTTTTTAAAGCTTTCTTAGTCCGTCAATAATTTTGGGATCGCACTGTAAATCTTTGTGGATCTTTCCTGTGCCGTCGAATAATTTGAAATATTCCACGGTATATCGAATCCTTTTGGATCTTCTTTTTCCCCACGGATCTTTTTTAATCTTCTTCAACGTGCTGAATCATTTTAGTGCTTCATCGGCAATTTGAAACACTGTATTTTCTTCGCACTTTCGTAACTTTTTAGGATCTTCTTTAGCGCGTCGAAAATCTTTGGATCATCATAGACAAGTTAAATATATTTGTAACTTCCTCGGCCTATAAAAAATTTGGGATCTTCCATTTAAAATCAATATTTTTTATCTCCCTCGGTCCGTCTAATTTGGGGAGACATTCTTTGAGCCATGGAATATATTTGGATCTTCCCCAAAACTTTTGAGCTTCCTCGCTCTGATCAATATTTTGGAGATTCATCGCCCATCTAATCATTTTGGATCTTTCTTGGCCTTTCAAACTTTGTGAGGGTGGGGGGAGATTCCTTGGTTCGTCCAATGCTTATTTATCTGGCCCCTCGATTCTTTTTGTCTCTTTCTAGGTACATAATAACTTTTTCGTGTTTCCACGATCTGTCCAATCTTTTGGGATATTCCTGTCCCGTCGAATCAGTTATAACTTCCTCAATACATCCTCTTCCTTGGCCCGTCGAATCTGTTTAGAGCTACATTGTTCCTTTGAATCTCTTTGGCCATACTCGGCTGATCGATTTTTTTCTATCTTTTTCAGCCCCTCGGATCTTTTTGGATATTCCTCTGTCCCTCAAATAGTCTTTAAAATGTCCTTGACCTGTTCAATCTTTTGAATATTACTCGCCCTCTCGACTTTTTTTTATCTTCCTTGGCAGATTAACACTATTTTGAACTTCATCGGCACAGGGAGTCTTCTTAGGAGCTTCTTCGCCTCGTCAACTTTTTTTTAGCTTTCTCTGTTCTAAAAATTTAGGGAGATGTTCCTCGACTTCTCTAATCTCTGGATCTTGCTGGGTCCATCGAAGAATCTTTTAGATTTGCCTCGTCCGGAATTTATTTTTATTCGCCTTGGATATTTAAATCTTTTGGATCTTTGTCTGGCGATCGAATATTTTGGTTTCTTTCTGACTCTTCGATTTTTTTTATATCTACCTCACCCTGTCGAATCATTTGGATATGTTTTCTCAGTTTCATTTTAGATATTTCTAATCACGTCAAATCATTTTGGATCCTTCTCGATTCATAGAATCTTATTTTCCTCGGCCCAACGTACATTTTAAATTTTATTCACCACGTACAATCGTTTTGAAACTTCTTTGCCCTTCAAAACTTTGGGGATATTCTTTTGTCTGCCGCTGAATCTTTTTGATCTCCTTAAGCACGTCGAATTTTTATGGATCTTCCTAACCCCATCTAATTTTTTAAGATCTTCCTTGGCACCACCAGTCTTCCTCAGGCCATCAAATCTTTTATCTAACAAAGTATGTTAAAACATTTTGGACCTGCCTTGCCCCATCAAATCTGTTTAGGGTTTTCCTTGGCACCAAGTATATTTTCCAATAATCATTATGGCATCGATTTTTTTTTAGTTCCTCGCCAAGTTGAATCAGTTTGTAAGTTCATTAGAAAGTCAAATCTTTTGGAGATCTTCCTCTGAAATAAACTCTTTTGGGGATCATCTTCCTCGGCGCGAACCATATTTTTGGATTTAGCTCTACACTCCAAATCTTCTTTATAATCTTCGACCTGTGGAATCTTTTTGAATATGCCTATCTCCGTCAGATTCTTTGTAGCTTCCTGGACCCGTCGATTGTTTTATCGTCTTTAGCCTATCGAGTCTTTTTGTATTTTCCTTATGATATCGATTTGTTTGGGGTTTTTTTTGCTTACACGGTCACTTTTTTATTTTCCTCTTGACCCGCCGATTCTTTTGGGATCTTCCTTGCCAACTCAAATCTTTTTAGAGCTTTCTCTCCCATAAAATTTTATAGAACTTTCTCGGCCTGTCGTTTGTATTAACTTCTTCGGCCTCTCTAATTGTGTGGTATCTTCCTTGACACGTCGAATCTGTTTGGATTTTCAGGGACTAGTCAAAATTTTGAATCTTATTCGCCCTTTGAATCTTATTAGAGATTACTCAGCCCGTCGAAGTATATTTTCTCGCTCGGTCCATCAAATTGTAGGGATCACCCTCGGCCTACTGAATCTCTTTTTGTATACCGTTTGACCAGTTGAATCTTTTTGGAGCTTCTTCGTCCTGTCGATTTATTAAATTTTGCCTGCCAGTCGAATTTTTCTGAATATTCCTCGGACCGACGAATCCTTTTGGTGCTTCTTCGGCCTGTTCAATCTTTTGGGGATCTTTGTCGTCCCGCCGAATCTTTTTGTAGCTTCTCAGATCCATCGAACCTTTTGGACTGCAGTGTAGATCTATTAATGGCACCATGCAGTTGAGAAATATTACCATACTCTGTATAGAACAACTGTCCCACGAAAGAGTTGTTTACAAGTCCATAGATAAAAAAGTTTGTTTAATGTTTTAGTTGTTGATTGATGTGTATTGATGAGGGGGTGCGGAGGTGGATTTCAGGGCCAGCTCATGCGCCACAAAGGCTAACTTCGCTACTTGCAGAGTCTCTCTCGGATGTCGCCTCTTCTGAACTTCGCCACAGTCTACCATCACAAGGAATCCGCCCTATTTAAAGTATAGAAGTTCGGTGAAGTGAGTGGAAAGTAGATAGGCAGATAATTAAAAGGCAATTTCGATATAGTAGGCAGAAGAGGGGGGTTTACAGCCCCACTGCCCCTGGTGCCCCATCCTACCTCCATGAGATCTGCCCAATTGTGAGAGTACTGCGCGCTCATTCCCCGCAATCCCTACATGTCCAGAAACCCAGCAGAAAATAATCTCAACTTCTGCCCGGGTCGCCAAAACCGTGGCGTCACGGATATCGCAAACCAGGGGTTGCGGAGATTCCAATGCCCCGAGAGCACTCAGGGCGCTTTGTCAGTCGCTATAGATCACAATCCGGTCTCCGAACCGAGCACGTTGCGTAATCTCTCGTACCGAGTGATGTATGGCCACCATCTCGGCCGTGAAAACAGACGAAGCGCTTGGCAGAGCAGAGCACTGTACAAGGCGTAGAGTGAGTGGCAATTCCCCAGCATCAACTAGTATACCCTCAATAGGGGAAGTGCGGAAGGCACCGGTCGCAAGGCGAAGGCCGGTGTGGTGGATCGAGTACACCTTTCGCAATAAACGTTTGGCTGCGGATGCATAAAACTTGCATCCGTAGTCGAGCTTCGAACGAATATAAGATCTATAAAAAGTAAGGCAGTAGCCCTATGAGCACTCCAAGCGCTGAACGTCACGGAGCGGAGAATATCCATGGCGCGGGTACAAAAGCCCCTAAGGCTGCGAATATGAGCCTCCCAGGTGAGGCGTCAGTCAAATACAAGACCAAGGAAACGGTGCGATCCAACCACTTCCAGGCGCACCGTATTAAGGAACAAATCTGGGTCAAGGCAAAGCTTTAGATGGCGGCAGAAGTGTATTACCTTAGTCTTGGGGAAAGAAAACCAAAACCTGTGCGTTTCCGCATAACGAGAGACGCGGTTCAATGCCTTTTGGAATCGACGTTCCGGAGTTGGAATCTGGGCCGCGCCAAAAGAGATCGAAAGGTCGTCCATGTAGAGCGTAGTGAGAACATCTTCTGGCAGCACCGAGGTGATACCGTTGATGCTCAGGGCAAAGAGTGTGACACTGAGGACACTTCTCTGCGGGACACCCTCTTCCTGCTCCATTGGGCCGGAGATGGCTCCCCCCACCCCTACGCGGAATCGACGATCTCGCAAAAATTCAGATATAAACATTGGGAGGCGTCCCCTCGCCCCTATCGTGTGGAGCGTCTCCATGATACCGTATCGCAATGCGGTATCATAGGCCTTATCCAGATCAAAAAACACCGTGGCGTAGTGCTGTCTACGAAGGACGGTCTCGCAGATGGCATTTTCCAGTCAAAGCAGAGCCACGACGTGGAGTGGAACTTGCGGAAGCCGCACTGTGCAGAAGAAAGATGGCCTCCGCTGTACAGGAAAAAGGCTAATCTAACATTTACCAATTTTTCCATCAACTTGCACACGCAAGAGGTTAGAGAGATTGGGTGGAAACCAGCCAGAGTAGAGTGATTTCTCCCCGGTTTGCGAAAGGCGAGCACAGTAGCGATTCGCCAGGAATCTGGGAGAAGACCCTCTACCCAGATCCTATTGAGCAAATCTAACAAAAAGGCCATGCCTCGCTCACCCAGATGTCGAAGCATGGCGTATAGGACATCGTCCGGACCATGGGCAGTGTCCGCGCACGAAGCAAGAGCGGAACGCAACTCACTCACAGTAAACCTGTCGTTGAAGGGTTCTCCGCCTCTGGAAGTAAAGTCCAGCCGGCGGCCTTCCGCGACATGACAACGTGCATTCAATGCTGGCGTAGCAGCATCCCGGCTAGAGAATGCGGAGAAAGCGGTCGTGAAGGATTTCGCCACGGACGCAGGGTCTGAGATTGCGGTACCTTTCTCCTGGAGAACGGGAGGGGTGTCCTGCGAGAACTTGCCCCGAATCCTTTAGACTCGCCTCCACCCCCTTGCCAGAGGTGTCTTTTTGTTGAGTGAAGACACGTATGCCCGCCAAGAAGAGCGGCAAGCGTGCTTCGAAATATATCGGAACCTAGCCCTAGACCGACGAAATTCACCGACAGTGAAATCGTTCGGGCGGCGCTTATAGCGCATGTAGGCATAACGCTTCTGTTTGACACTCTGCCGACCACCTCTGGAGTGGTCGGTGTGCAAAACTGCCAGACTTTCTCGGAATAATAGTCAGGCCCATGGCGATGAGGTTGCCGGAAAGAACTCAACGACCTCATCTACCGACCTAAACTCCTCGACTCAGATAAAGAACTTAGTCATTTCCTGAAATGCATGCCACCCCGCCCGTGCCAAGCACCACTGAGGTGGGCTCTCAGGTGGCAGTTGCCCTGAAAATGATATATAAATGAAAAAGTGATCACTACCATAGAGGTCATCGACCACCCTTAATCAAAATAAGCGTTGCTTCCGAAGAGCACAAAGATAGATTAAGGCAAGAAAATGAAGCTGTTCTCGGGCAGTGATGCGTAAATTCATCCACATTTATAACACCTATCTCAAGCTCTTTGACCAGATCGGCAAGGACTTGTCCCCCGGGATTTATTGAGTAATCTCCTCAGATAAAATGCCTGCCATTCAGATCTCTAAGCAAGTAAAAGGGCCTCGGCAACCGTGCCACGACGCTGCGGAAGTCCCTCGCGTTGAAATCAGCTGACGGTGGAATGTAAGCAGAACTTATAGTATACCTCCTATCTAGGTGAAGCTTCATAGCCTCTGCCTGGACGGAGGTATCTAAAGTGAAAAGAAGAACAGAGACATCATGCCGGAGTAAACCACGCATCCCCCAGCCCGGCTCCCATCTCGTGATGTTGAGGTCGCAAAACTCTTATACCCTTGGAGGGCGGGCAGGGAGAACGAGCCTAGCATGGTGTCCTGCAGAAAAATAGCTAACGGGAAACGGGACGAGACGAGCCTCCACAGCTCCTTCCAGTTGGCACGGAGTCCACGGCAATTCCACTGAATGAATATGCCCTCCAGGCCTAGCTCGGAGGAGAGACGGGGGCCCTCTTCACACAGAAGACCCTCACGAGAATGGCCGTACGCTTCCCGGGGGATAAACCCCGGGCGCTGTTGGCTGAACAAAGCGCTGAAGGCGCTGTCGCCTTCGAGAACTTATTGGAGGAGGTTGGGCTCACCGTGCGAGTCTTTTCCTGCCCCCGCCTTGATACCTTAGGCGGGCGTTATGGCTTCGGAGGCGGGGGGCCCTCTTTTCGAGGATCCACCCCTCCGAGCCAACTTCAGGGGTGTTGCCTCCTGTGATTCTAACGAATCAGGTGGAGGCGCGTGGCCGTTTCGCCTTACGAGAAACGGTCACGCTGGGGGAAGGGGGGAGCCCTGGTTTTAGCCGGGGCAGGGTGTGAACCCTTTGTGACGCCAGCTTTACGATCGGAGCGACGGGTTGAGTAGAAACCGTAGAAGGGCTCCGAATGGACGCGGAAACAACCGTGGTCGTTGGCCTAGATGGGCCAGGAGCAGAGAGTGTGTCTTTCTAACAATTGAAGCGTAAGACGTCCCAGGCAGAGCCGTACGTGCTAAGACCAAGTCTTTAGCCTCGCGGAATGAGAGTCGATTCTGCGCCTGAACGGCCAGGATTTCTTTCTCAAGGAGATATGCACCACATTGCTTCGAAGAAGCATGGTACGGCTCACCGCAATTGACACACTTGTCCACACACGATTTGGAATTATCGTTTGCGGCCTTGGAGCAATTTACACAGACTTCGGGTGACCCCGATTTAGCACGTCTACATAAACGATTAGTATGGCCAAGCGGTGACAGTAATAGCACCCTCGACTCAGGGAGCTTGTCACAGTCAAACGTGAAGAAGAGTGTATGGATGGGTCTCGAGGCCCCTCCCTGTTTTCTCATCACGTGTTAGACCTTGATCACCCCATGGTCGGCCAGCTCTAAGGTGATGTCATCTATGGAGTAGTCAACGAGTTCCCTCGCATAAACTACTCCTTTAACAAAGTTCATGGTAGAGTGCAGCGTCACACTTACCGGGGTGCCATGAAGTGTCCGAAGAGCACTTATCTTGGCCGCCTCGGAGGGACCCACCTTCGGCTCTCTACCAGTTACACTAGCTAATGTTCTCCTCTGATGGAACATGTTGCCCTTGGCCAACATGCTGACATCAGTGGAGCGAATAACGAGGAAGCGTTTGAATCCAGCGGGCTCGAAAACGCCAGGTACCCTGTGAATGAGGGGCCCCGATGTTATCGAGGCTTCGCCTTGCGCACATTTTGTCTTAGTCTGGGAGTCTGCAACCGGGAAAGCAGAGGGGCTGGATGTGTTGATCTTGACTTGGTCGCTTACCGAAGTGGCAGCAGACCCATCTGTCCCCGCAGCCCCCACGGATGGAGAGGAGCCCCGAGTCTTTTTAGTCTTGTTTCTATTTTTTTTCTTTTTAGGAGAGGAGGGCGGGGA
Organism: Ceratothoa steindachneri; assembly: GCA_963969495.1. Taxonomy (NCBI): domain Eukaryota; kingdom Metazoa; phylum Arthropoda; class Malacostraca; order Isopoda; family Cymothoidae; genus Ceratothoa; species Ceratothoa steindachneri. Next base: position 20,530,587 of record OZ018329.1, on the reverse strand, counting down.
ATGAAGCCGCTTCTCCCCTCCGCCGGCAGGAGCCCCCAGGCCAGATGGATCGGCCTCAGTCAGGTCCTTCTTTGAGATGGATAAGGTTCCGGTAGTCGCATTCAGGAAAGAAGACACAATTTAATAGATTATCAGTAAAAAAGGAAGCATTTAATAGATTATCAGAAAAACAAACAATTTAATAGATAATCAGGAAAGAAGAAACAATCTAATAGATTATCAGGAAAAAGATACAATTTAATAGATTATCAGTAGAAAAGAAACAATTTAATAGATTATCAGGAAAGAAGAAACAGTTTAATAGATTATCAGGAAAGAAGAAACAGTTTACTAGATTATCAGGAAAGAAAAAAACAATTGAATAGATTATAAGGAAAGAAGAAACCATTTAATAGATTATCAGGATAGAAGAAACCATTTAAATAGAGGTTCTAATTTGAGTAACATAAGCAGCATTAAGTTTGAAGGAAGAGCAAATATTGGATTCTTGGCAGAGTTGTGGAAGAGAAAGATTGGATTGATCGATGCTTTAGAGAAGGTTTATGTGGATAATGCGCCACAGCATCGTTGATTTCAATCTTTTTCTTCCACAACTCCACCAACATTTCTATATTTATCCTCGCTTCCAACTTAACGGTGGTCATACTGCTCAAACTGGGACTACATGTAACGTCCTGTTTCTTTCATGCAAATCTACCAAATCACTTCATCTCTTTACACTTCATAACATATTCGTAGATGTTTATCGAACATGGATGAGAATTCAAATTATATGCATGGATCTTTGTTAATTCGCATTTTCTTGCAAATTATTGGATTTCCATAGTATTTTGATGTGTAGATATAATTCACCTCTCTCTTCCTTTGAGATCTGAGGTCCTTGGTTATTGGCTTATTGGTTTCCTTAATCGCGGTTATTATATCAATGGTTTCCATAGCAATGATAATCCTCCTCAACGCAGCATTGCGCACGTCTGTGACACACTCATCCATATCGACCAGTGATTGTATATAATAGAGCAATCTATCAGTCCTAAATGGTCCGAGTCTCCCTCCCTCCCACTCCCCCCCACAAAGCTTAGATCAGTGAGGTGAGGTCCGAGTCCCCCCCCCCCTCCACTACCTCCCCAAGCCTAGTTCAGTGAGGTAAGGTTTGCGTCCCCTCCTCAACTACCGGGTTGTTGGTGGAATCTGAGCCAGAATTTATTTTACATAATCAAGAATTTTAATAAACATATTGAACTCTCCAACCCTTTTCCAGTGAATACCGAAATGTATACTTGGAAATAGACTGTTTGTACTTACCCTCACTACACACTTTAGCTGTTTTACACCGTAGTTCTTCACCAGTCGATCTACATGGAGGAAATTTTCCTGTTTTAACCTGTGTATTGCCCCAAACACAAACCAAAACTCATCCTCACTAAGGAATAGTTTATCGTTATATCGAGTTCTTCCGTAGGTGTTTTCAAAGATCACTCTAACATAAAAGGATTTTGTTCTAGTAATCTTCAAAAGGCTGAATATATTAATTTTATATTCTTGTTGTATAATTTGCTTTACCTGGAATCGGTACATATCTTATTCTTACGTGTGAGTTTCGAGGAGATCTGGACAGACACTGATACAAAGTCTAATAGGATAGGATTTCTTTGACACGATTTTAATATTCATGAATTGCCTTGTGTGTAGTTGCTACTTAACCTTTTACAATCCCTTGATTAGTCCGTCTAGTTGCCATCTTTCAGCGGTTAAATTTATTAAAACTTCAACCAGTTCCTTAGGTTTTTCTGTTGATGATAAGCAATCCACTGAGCTTGATGTAGCGAAAGTTGACGTGTGAGTAATATTTTCTAACTCTTTCCGACATTGCATGTTTTTTATGATAGATTTAGGGAAATTTGAAGATATTAATTTTACTTTTACCTCTTTTCAGTAGGTGGGTGGGGATCTTCTCCACGTTCTTGCTAAATCATTGAGTAGGTCGATAATGTTAGATTGTGGAAGTCTTTTACCATCGATGGTAATCAGTCCATTATTACTCCCAACTGAATCCCTGTGTATCTTTTAGTGTCTGGTAAATTTATCTACCTCTTTCACCAACACTAAGCTCCAGTGTTTGCAGTAGTTTATCTGTATAACCGTTTATTTGATCCTTGCTATTCTCATCGACTTTAAGGGGACCGTTTCAGGCTTACTCTTGGGCATGTCAATTTTTTTAAGAGTTGGATATTGTATTTATTAGGAATTTATCAAGGACTATCTAGTTTAATTTTTAAAATATATGACACTCCCTCATTCCAATTCTAAATCGATGGGGGAGAAAAAACCTCAGATTTTCAGGCATTTCATGAACATAATAAGTCCCTTATTTATGAACTGATCTTTGTGAAATAAACACTGTAGGTAAATTTAAACATTTGTTTACATCATTATTCTGAGTCTTTTCAAAAATGTGATTAAAGCTTTCTTTAAGAAGAGTTAACTTCGAGTAGTCAAAAGTTTTCTCAAATTCGTCAATTTTGGCTACTCCCACCGAACTAATTTATTTTTTACAAGCAAATTTGCAAATAACTCATCATAATGCTATGTAGAATTTTTTTAAGTGATTTTTTAACCTCTATTTAGTAAATATCGATTAATAAATAACTGAGTTATTGTGATTTTTGTTAATGTTTTAGTTTTTTCGAGAAAATGGGCTCCAAATTTCAGGGAGTTTTTTATGTTTTTAGCAGATCGTAGGAAGCGTGTAATGCACAAGATACTTTATGTACAGAGGCTATATACCTTTATATATATATATATATATATATATATATATATATATATATATATATATATATGAGTGTGTATGTGACTGTGTATAGATTACTGAATATAACATATATATTGGATCCTCCCCTCCAATGAAAGGTGCACACACTGCCTCTTTTTGATAAAATTTCACACAAAGTTCCACGGATTTTTTGTACAAATTAGTTAATAAATATTTGGCAACCACTTATGATAGTTTAACTACATATAGAAGAAACGTCGCTGCTTAAGAAAATGTGATCCGCTGGAAACACTGAAATTTCGATTTATTTTTAAATGGACTGAAACGTCCCCTTAACGGTAAATCTGTTCACAACCTTATCATACTGTTTCAAATAGTGTTCTAGCGTGTTCTGGTAAAGGATAACACGTTTATCCCGTGGGATGTGTGAATTATTTAGTATAGTAGTCAACTCTCTCTCCAAAGATAAAAGTCTTTCTTGTGGTGGGATTAAGTGTGAGGGTACTTCAATCTCTCTTTCGAGATAAACAATAATTTTTTTCAGCTTGTGATAGAATGGTCTGAGGCCGCTTAAATTCAGCCGCTATCACATGGTTAGAAACATTGCTACCTACGTGCATATGTGAGAGCAAGCAGGGCGTGTCATCGCCACCTGAGTCAATATTTAACCAAGGAGGTCATTCCCCCCCCCCCTCCCGTTTCGCCTCCAATCGTCGATCTCGCCAGATTGAGTTAGGCTTATGGGCAGATAAGGTATTTTCCCAGGCGCGACCGGGGCATTTCCCTGAAGTCCCCCACTCAATTATCCCCTACGCCCTGGAGACGGCTCCCGGTATTTATATCAAAGCTTTCCCGATTGGAGCAGATCAGATCAGATCCAAATTATCTTCGCGAGACATCACGCCGATCCGGTCTCAAACCTTGTGCACTAAGGAGCTCTACCTCGAGAACCACCTTATTGTCCAGAAGAGGACAATATCCCTTGAGTGCCAAGGTTCGTGCCTTCGAGACGCCAAGTCAATAAGGCCCCCCCCCTGTTGTTCAGAAAGAGAACAACGCTAGAACAGCCATTGTTCTTTGAGCCCGTTGACAAGAAACGGTTCTCACCCTCCCTTTCTGTTGTTCAGAAAGAGAACAACGTTAGAACAGCCATTGTTCTTTGATCCCGTTGACAAGAAACGGTTCTCACCCTCCCCCCCCTGTTGTTCAGAAAGAGAAAATCGTTAGAACAGCTATTGTTATTTGAGCCCATTGATAAGAAACGGTTCTCACCCTTCCCCCCTGTTGTTCAGAAAGAGAACAACATTAGAACAGCCATTGTTCTTTGAGCCTGTAGACAAGAGACGGTTCTCACCCCCCCCCCCCTCTGTTGTTTAGAAGAGAACAACGTTAGAACAGCCATTGTTCTTCAAACCCGTTCGTCAAGAAACGGTTCTCATTCCCAAGACATCACGTCAGGATAATTTAATTCCCCCTTTTCAACGTTCTTCAAGAGAACGATTGGTTTCAACGATAACCTCCATTGTTCATCTAGAACAATCCCCGATTTGCTGTCACAAAGATCGCTTGTACCTCCGGGTCCCATTTCGCTCTCACTCTTCAAAGACAGTCCTTCCCCTTCGCTAAGGTAACCCCCCGAAGAACCTTTTTGCTGGAAATCACCAGTGGACCGAAGATTCCTTCGCATCGCCTTCCTCTGCACAACAACTTTGTAATTACGTAAGCTGAGCATTACCTTTAATTATCTAACCTTTTATCAACGCTACCCTGTGCTTTAAATGGTTTAGCGAACCATCCCAACCCTTTAATTTTTATTTGTTTACCTTTTTAAATCTCTCCAAATCTTAATCCTCGGATTAGTCAGATATTTCCACGACCCTTTCTATTCTCCATTTATGTAACCATTTTCTTTTTGTCTGTTGTTGATAGTTCAATTAATAAAACGTTTTTTTATTAATGATAGCCATATTATTATCCTTGAGCTCAGTTCCACTTCTTAAGCATATTGAAGATAAATAACCTCGTTCAATCAGATTACCATGCACTCGAAATATTAGAATAATTCCCTCAACGAATAGTTATATATGGTATATCGTCGAGAGCCTATTCTACGACACAGCTTATAAGGTTGGGGAGGATAGGTTCTAGAACAGAAAATAAAATCTGTAGAAACGATCCTCCACACTGATTTATTAGTTTTTTCTTTAGACGTATATGAGCTAACTTCCGAGCTAACATACGTATCAACCGTTTGAATAATGATATCTTTTGTTTCTGCAATGATGTCAAATGATATTAGATTAAGACACATTTCACATATATATTTGACAAAATAACTATTCATACTTCCTATTATTGATTTTTTTTATCTTTGTAGAGTGTGAAGAACGTATGAAATAGATAAGCGTACCTTTTCATTCTATGCCTCATTCTAAAAGATAAACGCTCTCAACTTCGTTTGGAAATATTCCTGTCCGTAATGTAAATCGTATAGTGTTTCTCGGATTGAAGTCGCAGAGCAAATAACCACAGGACTTTGAGACGGCTTCTTTATATATTCTCATGAAGCTGTTCCGTTTCCGAGGCATTATTTGGCCAGCGAATATATTTATCTGGGAGATGTCTCTCCTCTGGTTAAATAAGACTAGATTGTGTCAATTCAAGGCAATATCACTCATATAAGAATTTTTACAAAATAGATTTTGGGCCACTAAGAATATGGAGCTATTCTTATGGTGTGAGATCACTGAAAATATATTTGATATATTTGCCTCACTCTTTTGCATTAAGTCATCTAAAATAAGGAGTGTATGACTACTTCCATCCAAAGATGACACATCATACGCACCTTCGTGAAACATTACTTCATTTTTGAATTCTTCATATTATTTCTGTCATACAGTGTAATACCAGATGATTCCGGAGTATACGTAATAATAATTAAGGTTTTGCATTTGACGTCGGCCCAATGATGTATGAAGTACTCGTACATGGGGATATAAATATAAATTTTTTCACACTTCCTTCACTCATACTTTTCTTTCGTCCAATGCATGAGCCAAATTTTTTTCAGATAATCACATACAAAGTCTTTTCTCTACAAATTATTTTTTATGTTTAATGAATGAGCCAACCTTTTTCAGATAACTATATACAAAAAAATTTCTCTACAGTTTTTTTTTTCATACTTCCTTCATTCATGCTCTCCTTTTGTATAATGAATGAACCAACTTCTTTCAGATAACTATATACAAAATCTTTTTTCTCTCATTTTTAGTTCATCAAAAAGGATGTTTATTCCTCCTGCAAAACGAAAGCGGATTTACCGAAACAAGCCAACCTCTTCCCCTTTACCCAACCCCTCATCGAGTGAAGGTGCCAACGGTGAAATTTTACCCATATCCTAATTTGCTCCAACTAGTGTGTCTAATGAAGAAGATGACGATGATGATGATGATGAGGAGGATGATGATGATGAGAGTGATAGGATCTACCCAAACAAGCCAACCTCTTCCTCTTTACTCAACCCCTCATCGAGTAAAGGTGTCAGCAGTGAAGTTTTACCTATATCCTATTCTGCTCCAACTAGTATGTCTAATGAAGAAAACGACGATGACGATGACGGGGGTGATAAAGTTTTTCATCGGCAAAGAATATCTGACGTTCGTAACAATACATACGTTGTCATTACACTCAGTTCCGACGATGAAGATGGAGCACTTGTACTAGAAGGTGAACGTTCAAATATACAAGATTAATTATGTAACAACACCATTCTTTTTTCGGAGGGAGAAGTAAATGAACTGTATAGAACTTCCTAGCCCTTATACGCAAGAAAATCCTTTACAGCAAAGAGAAAATCATTTTCGTGTAAAAATTATACCCTTTAGAGAAAAAAGACACGGAAACCTTCTCATCATTAGCTACCGTGTAATTGTGAATAAACCAGAAGAAGCTGGTCTTGGTCGAGTAATGCGGGAGATATCACAGTATATATTGAATCTACAATGGCTTGAGGAGGGTGATTATCGTGTAAATATAAGTTTTGAAGTTGCGGATGCAACCGGTGATATGATATTATATTTACACATTCCATTCGTTTAACTGCGTGAATCGACACTATTCGTTTATATCATGGGACGAATCAAGACAGCATTCCAGTCTGCGGACACAATTGAGTTTGGAACTTTCAATCTCGTAGTTCGTATTTATAGGATTCCTGCAGGCCATGCTATAATTCCATCGATTTGATCGACATAACATATATATAAACCATAGAATTTTTGCAGGCTGCGCTTTTGTTTCCTTCGTCATCGCGAATATATGAAGGAGAATGTTCTTTCAAAAAACTTTTGGTTTCCTACAATACGAAGAGCTTGTCACTGTAGATCAGTTTTCCTTAATAGAACGCGAGCTTAGATGCAGGATCTTCATATTTACGGCTACAGGGGATAAACGCAAATTCAAATTACTTCATCGACTAACATATCCTGAAAAATCAGCCCCACTCCTATCCAGTGGTCTTGAAGGTAAAATCTATTATCCCATGTGAAACATTAATGATATATATTAAAAACAAGATACTTCATTTTAATCACAGCATGTTATTTTCTTGCTACACGTTCCATGACAACGTAACGGCCCATTTAAAAGATTGTAAAGGCGTGCGCAGTCAGTGTACTGGGAATTGTCATGGAGAAAGAAATCGAAATATTTTATGTAATGAGGGCAATCGGACATTCTACAACCAATCGTGTTTTAACACGCACAAGAAGCTACTTACTTGTTTAAAATTTTGTAGTTATCGTAGATGTAAATGTATAATCATGCATGGTGCAAACTAGACTAGGCGACACGAGTGTGAGTTGTTCTGCTCTAAATGTTATATATACTATAAAGCGGATGGAGCAGAGCATACGTGCTGGATGAAGAGATCGAAGAAGTCGGTGGTCAAGAAATGGAATGCAGTGTATTATGACATAGAAACCTATAAAAAAGTGGGATCATTTATACTTTATCCTTATATATTGGTTATGCAGATAATCTGTGAATTCTGTTTTGATAATGAGAATGAACCTTATGATAAATGTAAGCACTGTGGTCCACGAAAGAAATGGTGAAAACTCCCGTTGTAAACCCTTTATAGAAGAGTTAATACGAATAAGAAGGTCGAGAGAAAATGTGAAAACATATGTGATGGCACATAACCATGCCAAATTCAATGCCCAGTTCATACGAATAAGAAGGTCGAGAGAAAATGTGAAAACATATGTGATGGCACATAACCATGCCAAATTCAATGCGCAATTCATCTATGACGAGCTGCTTAAATATTTTAAACCTAATCTGTTTACTTCAAATTTAATGAAGCGGGGGCGAAAAATCTTTAAGATAGAGCTCGTTCAGGCCATAACTTTTAAGGATACACTCCTATTCATGCCATCAGCGTTGAAAAAACTGCCCAAAACAATGGCAATCCCTGAATTGGAAAAAGGTTATCTTCCTTACAATTTTCTTTCAGAGGAAACGTTGAATTATATTGGTCCGGTTGCTGAAAAAAAAGGTATTTTAACTATAATGAAAATGAACAATAAGGAAAACTTTTATTTTGACGGTAATTTTTACCCGAATTTCCAGGATGGTGATTACAATATTTGTACAGAGTGTATTAAGTATTGCATTGAAGATGTTTATATCCTCCGTCTGTTTTTGCAAAGTTTAGGTGTTCCTTCATCAGGATATTTATATTGATCCTATGCAGTCTTGCATCACAATAGCCTCTTTGTGTTACAAGGTGTTTAAAGATGTCTTCTTACCAGAAAATTTAATTGCAATTATCTACAGGAAGAAATCAATAGCTTTTTCTTATAAGGTTATACGTTGGCTTATGTTTGAAGAATATGTTAGAGGAATCCCGATTTTCCATACAAGGAACGGTGGTGAGCGAAGTCTTTCTGTTGGTAGAGAGGGTCTTTTTTCCGGCGGGTTTTTACCATCAGGAGGAAGAAACGTGTTGCTCTTTTATGGATGTTATTGGCATGAGTATCAGAAAGAGGACTGTAATCTCAAACAAGAAGTTTCCTTTGGTGGACGTGGGTCGTTGGACCACTACTACCACACAATAGAGACTGATCGAATTCTCGGTAGTAAATACAAAGTTATCATTCTCTGGAAATGTGAACTTGAAATCATCCTGCAAACCATTCCAGGACGACGTGAGATAGTTAATAGAATTTCTGCCGATGTAGTGAATGGTGTATTGAATGTGGGGAGTGCACTTTTTAGCGGCAGATATAACCAATTTATATTATACTACCCACCAAACGAAGGTGTAAAAATACATTATGTTGATTTTTGATCCTTATATCCATATTGCATGAAAAAAATCCATATCCCGTAGGATCACCGAGACGTTGCGTATCTGTGCGAGAAATTTCTTCTATTCAAGAATTCCCTGATGGTATGAATGATCTGTATATTCCCGTTCTTCCTCAATCCATAGATGGTAAACTTACTTTCACACTATCTACTACATGCGCTCACCAAAACTCACGCGAGTGCCATCACTCTGAAAAGCAACGTATGATTTGCTGAGTGTACACTACCCCCGAACTAAAACTTTCCCTGGAAAAAAAGTATAAGATCAAGAAAATTTACGAGTTTTGGGAGTTTGAAAAAAGGGATGATTTGTTCGAAGAATATATAAAAAACATTTCAGAAGAAAAAAATAGAAGCTTCTGGATTTCCGCGAGAAGTGCTTGTAGAGAAGGAGAAAATGGAATATGTGAAGAGGGTGAATCAGGAGGAGGGGATAAAAATATAAATGGACAACATCGAAATTAATCTTGGAAAGCATTTTAGAGCAAATCTCTGACTAAACTTCGATTAATATTTTCTGCATTAATATATTATATTTAAAATATAATTTTTAGAAATATTATCACATTGTATAACGAATATAAAGTCAATAATTTCTAAAACTAGAAGGCGATGATGATAATAATAATAATTAAAAAAAATGAGGTCCACAATAATAATAAAAAACAACAACATTAATCTTGATCATATTTTCTTCCTTTTACAGTCTATAGGGAAATTCGCTCAGAGAATTCGCGGTATGAAAACGGTCATCTGTGCTTCAGATCACGATGTAATCGAGCTGATCAAAAACGACGACTTCATTGTGAATTCGGTGGATGTAGTTAGCAATGCATACATCGCGAAGGTTGAGAATGCTGAACATGTAAAAGTTGAGTCCCACGTAACGAATCCTCCAATTAGAGCATTCAAAAACGCCTTTGCTCGAATCAAGCTATATGGCTTCCTAGACTCGTTAGGTGAACGTTTTTTGTACTGTGACACATACAGTGCCAGCTTCATTGCTAGGAAAGATAACCCACAACCTCGACTTGGAGAATTCCTAGGTCATCTCACCGATAAGATCAAAGATGTGTACGGTGCCAAGGCGTATGGAGATTTATTTTGCTCAACGGGTCCCAAATCCTATTTGGTACGTATCCAAACGACGAGTGGGGTGAAGTATATACTTCGCGCTGAAGGATTAACCATTAACACTGAGATGAAGGATATAATAACCTACGATGCTATGAAACGCCTAGTTGAAACCGATGATGATAGTCACATCTCTGTACCATTTATGAGTTTCAGAGCCGAGGAACACTGTGGAATGATAGAGGTGAGAGGGGAAAAGGTTTTGAGAAAAAACCTTTTGTAAACGCATTGAACTCCAAAGGGAGTTATCGAACCTTATCTTTCGATTTCAAAGGGATTCTTACATGAAATTTATAAAGTCCCTCTACATTGAATCTCTGCCAGCTTTGATTAGCTCTTTATTTATATATGTAATTACAAAGCTGAGGGGTAGTGCGGGGAGGGAGACTCGGACCTTACCCAGCAATACTATTTATGTTGACTATTTTGTAAAACAGTACCCTCGGGATGGTGCACTTGGGATTATGAAACTCGAGTGGTGCGTCCCCGATCAAAAGTAACTTCCAAGTTGAGTAGTAGTCGCCGTTCAAGGTCCAGATATCTCTGCCACACGCGCTTCGTATAAACCATCCTACCTCTTCGGAGGTGTTTGTTGTTTGTAGACCATCGGGATAAGATGGCAGCTCCTCCCCATGCTTGTTGTTTATAGACCCTCGGGATAGGATGGCATCTCCTCTCCCTGCTTGTTTTTTATTGACCCTCAGGATAAGATGGCATCTCCTCTCCCTGCTTGTTGTTTATAGACCCTCGGGATAAGATGGATCTCCTCTCTCTGCTTGTTTTTTATAGACCCTAACGATAAGATGGCATCTCCTATCCCTGCTTGTTGTTTATCGACCCCCAGGATAAGATGGCGTCTCCTCAGCCTACTTGTTGTTTATTGACCCTCAGGATAACATGACATCTCCTCTCCCTGCTTGTTGTTTATAGACCCTCGGAATAAGATGGCATTTCCTCTCCCTGCCACCGATGGCAGATAAAAGGAAAGGTTTTGATGCTACAGCCTGTGATGTAGGGCATGCAACCTTACCCCCAATGAAATGGGTCCACGTTTTTTGTACGGATGTCTTGAGGGTGACTGGGCTAGAGTGGAGGCTGCTGCATGCTGTCTAATTTTCTAGAATCCATTGCCCTCTAGCGGAGGTACGTGCGACAGAGCTAGAAAGCGGAATAGTCGATACAGATTTATGAGCGCCTCTACTTAATGGGACGTAGAAAGATCACACGAAGAAACTAGTACTCAGATAGGGAAATTAATGAGTACTAAAAGGAGGCCGTAGTGGTGAGGTGAAGGAAGAAAGCCAAAAGCTTTCCTTTAGATGCTTGCTTCCCGTTAGACTTCGAGCGTAATCCAACGGGGGACTTGATCTTTCAGGAATGAAGTCTGAATGAATGAACTGATTTTCTCTTTTCTGACCTATGGGGTATCTGACGAAGTTTGGGCAGAAGTTCGATTTCTGAAGGCGAACGAGGCAGGATGCGGTGCTCGTACTTTGCCAGCTAGCGACTACGGTGTTTTTTCATGGAACTAAAGCTATTTTATAGGTCGAGGCGTAGGAACCTCCCTATTTATTTTTATTTCATTTTCAAAAAAGGAAGTTCCCACGCCTCACCCATGTACGATAGTTTGGGAGGCAGAGCGAGGAATACAGAAACTTGTCTCTCGTCCACTGTGGGGTTGAAAGTAGGATCCACCTATTCTGTGCTCAAGTAGGGACGAAGTCTCGAGAAAAGTTTCGATGGCAGTAGTTCCATTGGTGCCTGAGCCTCGAGACTGCACCACTTCAAGCCTCACTGTATTTACACTGGTTGTAACAATTTTAACATTCAACTTGTGAGTGAAATCGATCCCGCGTTGTGGGGCGACTAGACTGGCGTTTCGTTCTTTCTCATACCAATTATATGGGAGGAATCAAGGTAGCCCTTCGGGCTGCTTGGCAAAGAAGATGGGAGACGGCCGAAGTTTAGGTAAAGTTGCGTGCCATTGCGCCACGACTGTTCCCATGGACCTACCCGCCAATGTCGAGATGGTTTCAGGTTGCTTTCTCTCGTCTTCAAATTGGACACACTCGCGGGACGCTCACCTGCACTTTATTGAGATCACTGCGTTGCCCCCCAGACTGTTCGGCACATTCTTGTTTAATGTCCCATTCTGTGTGATCTTCGAGCACGTTACCTGTCCCGGTATCGGGATGAACGGGGTCGCTACCGCTTATCCCTTGTACTCGGGACGGTTCGTGCACACAAACTTGTCGACTATTTCACTCTCTTTTCTGTAGGTCACATGCTCTTGAGCCGGAGGAAGGCTGGCCTCCACTCGACGCCGGAGGAAGGCTAGCCTCCACTCAACGCCGGAGCGTGCTTCCATCTTGTTTTTTTTTCTTGTTCGTTTGCCTTTGCTCTTGTTTTGTTTTTTTGCTTTTTTTATTATTATCATTATTTTTTCTAGCTTAGTATTAGGTTGTAAAGTGATTACGGTGACTTTTGTTCTAGTAGGTACTCACCAAAGGGCCTCTTTAAAAAAATTCTCGTGTCCTGTGATAACAAGAGTGAATGATAAAATAAGCAATTTAAACAGGAGGGGGGGGGGGTTAGGTCGGTTTGATTGGTCTATTGGAAACAGCCACTTACTTGGCCTTGACGAAGAGCGTCTCCCAATAGAGTGTCGAGGATTCAAACCATTGCTATAGCAACCATTCCCATATAAACCGCATTCCGTAGCAACGTATTTTGCAGTCTATTTTTAATAGGTGGTTTTTTTATCCCCAAGAGATGTTACCTTTCCTGTGGGATCACGCTGGATTTCGAGAGTTGCGTGCCTTCTAATACCCAAGGCCATAAATTATATCCCTCATCAATATCGTATCATCCACATATTTTCACCTCCTTCAACCTCACCCCTTCCAACCCTCCTTTTTAGTGCTATTCGCGTTGATTGAATTTAAAAAAAAACTTTTTTTTATTCTCTTCCTCATCTCTTTATCATTTCGTTTCATCTTCGCCATCTTTTTATTCCCCTCCTCATCGCTTCATCATATTTATCACTTCGCTTAAACTTCGCCATCTTTTTATTTCCCTCCTTATCGCTTCATCATTTCGTTTTATCTTCGCTATCTTTTTCATTCCTCTCTTCGTCGCTTAATCATCTTCATCACTTCGTTTCATCTTCGCCATCTTTTTCATTCCCCCTCCTCATCACTTCATCTTCTTCATCATTTCGTTTCATCTTCGCCATCTTTAAAGAATTAGCGAGAGGAGATTGATCGCTACTCGCCCATTAATGACGCTGCCAAAGCCTTTTAACGAAGACGAACAGATTAAATCCAACGAGACGATTACGTGTAATCACGCTGAGCTAATCCAGGAGGAGTGAAAATCAGGGGAGATGAGAAGAAGGGGGGTAGGATAGGAGGGTATATGTGAGATAAAAGCAAGACTGCAATAAAAATGATGGGAAAGAGGACGAAAAGAGGAAATAACGAGTGTACGAAACATAACAGACGTCTCTATCGCAGATTCCCTCATTGGTTTTCGCTTTTTAAAATATAATTGTGGTACAGTGGGCCTTAATACTGGTTTTTCTTTCTTGAAAAGTTACATTAAGTCTATAGGCAAGTTGTGTCCGTTGCAGGTCGTAGGAGAGAACTAAATGTGACCAAACTCAAGTTACCAGAGATTCGAACTTGCGGTGACATCTTATATAATAAGCCAATGAATACGTGAAATGCTCTGGGTCTTGAGGCATCATACTCATTATAGTAACCCACTTGCGCGGCTCACTCCTTTTCAATCTTGGGCAAAGTCCTCCGATCGGATTATGAAATTCACATAAATATTAGAATGACAATCGCTGAAAAGCCCGAGGGCCCCAGGGGTCTGTCTTCGTTGGAAATGAAGGGGCAAAAACTGGTAATCTTGCATTTTGCAACTAAGTAGTGAGTGGGAAAACCTATCGTAGCCTAAGAGAAGGCCACCCTATCCAGTATCCACGACAGTGGAGTGTAGATAAGGATACCCTTTGCGAGATTTCAGAATGAAAGAGTGATGTGTTGTGTGTACAAAAAGATGAGGGAGGGCGATACAGCGGTTTTTTAAATGACAATGTATGATTCAGTAGCGACAGGAGCTGTCTGCGCAGATGATTCAGACTGGGCGTACCGCAATTGTGACGGAAGCTTTCTGAGAGCACCGAATTATTTTGGCTTCTCTGGCCTGGAAAAAAACTGGTAACTAGTCGAGTAAATCCAACGCTTTATCCACAATGCTAATAAGAGCTTCCAGTGAGAAGTAGGTAGGTAAGTCGCCTATATATTTGTTTAATTTTCAGTTTCATAGACATTATAAGATTAATTTCTGCTCTTGTGATGCAGCCTTATAGCATTTCCACGTTCAATAATGTCTACGAAAAGTTCCCCGATCACTAATGTCTACGCGCTGCCATTGTTTCTCTCTTGGTATTTTCCCCCTTTTTCTCAATCGCTTATGAATATTTATAAGAAGGCTTCAACTATCACCCCGAATAGCAAAATGCAAAGTGAATATGTGTCTATACTATAAAACCAAAATCGCCAATTCATATTAGATGATTAGCTGTTTTCTCTGGGTTAGAACTAGCATTCATAATACTAAATCGGATATTCACACTCGCTTTATTGAGCACTTTAGCTCTAATTATTGAATATTCATAGCCTGTACATTGAATATTCCCAAGACATAGAATGGACTTATATTAATAGTTTGTTGACCAAAAGTTCAGAGGACATAGAAGGGACTTATCTTCATAGTCTGTTCACTGAACATTCGCAAGACTTAGAAATGACATATTCATAGCTTGTTCACGCAATATTCACAAGACATAGAAAGGATCTATATTCATTGTCTGTTCACTAAACCTACATAAGCCATAAAAGGGCCTACATTCATAGCTTGTTCACTCATCATTCACAGGAGATAGAAAGGACCTATATCCATAGCCTGTTCACAGAACATTAGCATGGCATATAAATGATTTTTATTCATAGCCTGTTTACTCAACATTCACAGGCCATAAAAATCACTTTTATTCATTGCATCTTCACTGAACTTGTGCAGCACATAGAAATGACCTATATTCATAGGTTTTTATTTAACATACGTAAGACATAGAAAGGACATATACTCATAGTTTATTTACTGACCATTCACAGGAGATAGAAATGACGTATGTCCATAGTTTTTTCATTCAACATTCGCAGAGCATAGAACATATGTTGTTCACTGAAAATTCACAGGACATAGAAAGGACCTATCTTCATATTCTGTCCACTGAACATTTACAGGACATAGATAAGCACCTGTATTCATAGCTTGTTCACTGAACATTCACATCACATGGAAAGGAACGGTTATAATTAATTTGTATTCATTTAAATACCGGTTCGAAAATTCTCCTAATCTTAAACATTTTTTGTTTAACTTTTGAATCAGTAACTAAACGACTTCTTTGTATTCAAAGTTTATAAGGTTCAGTTCCCTAGACGAATATTGGGAAATTGTAGAAAATATTCTTCTCTTTTCACTGAACTAGCAGACCTACTCCTTGGAAGATTTGCGCAAATCCCGTTCTATCGTGCCTCAAGTACTTTCTTCTTTTGGTATTTTGGGATATTTTTCCGCACATTTAATTTTCATTAATTTCACCAACTTCTTTATACACCTCTTTAAAAATAGGGGAGGGAGAACTCCAATGACTTTCTCCTTTTTTCCAATCAACAATACTATTATTCGTAATCGTGGTTTGTATGACCCTCGGTGGATAATGGATCCAAAACTAGAAAATAAATATCATAACAACAAAGACAGTCTTTATTGTTCTCTTCATTTTGGCCTCGTAATTCACAGCCAAGAAAGAATTTTAGGCTTATTCATGAAGCTGATTCACTGTATTTACACAGAATTCTTATTTTCACATCAGATAAAATAATCACTTATTTGAGGAGGGGGAGGATCGTGCCAAGTATTATGGCGCTGACTGTAAACACGCTAAAATACAAGACTATATGTTCTTAGTCATGGTGATGGATATTCTACAAGATTTAAAGTAAGAGGGGTGTAGTTTGGAGTTTGCTTATTTGTTCCTTTATTTATTTTTAAGAATTTGGAGTAAAATTTAGTTTTTGTATTATCATAAAAATGACAGGGCCGATGATGTTAGTGTGTGCAATGGAGTGGGAGATCACCCATTTGAAACTAGGGGGAAAGTAGAAATTGTAACTCTTGCCTATTGCTATTTTTTTGAAAGAAGTCCAAATAATGTAGGCTAAGTGTTCAAAAAAGTAAACTAGCACAAATTCAACAGCTCTTACGCAGAAAAATAATTGTGCTTTAGCTATTTTAAACTGGGAGATTTTCTCCCAAGCCTAACTTGCTATATTTTGCATAAAAGACCATACCAACAGAAAAGAAGCAACTTCCGTATAAGATAAACTGCCCTCAATCCACATATTTAGTATGGATGCTAATCAAGAAAATAGAGAGTACACAACCGATCTCTTTCAAAAGTACCTAGGGTATTTATACGGTAATTTTCAATACTTCATTCTTTGAAATTCAAAGGAATCTCAAAATCACTGCTAGCTATACTTTTGCACAAACCTTCATGATCCGAACAAGTCTCGACAAATCCAAAGTCAACTCTCGCCGCTCGATTGATTATTGCAAGTCGTCCGTTCACTTGAGTTAAAATTCCATCTCTCGACTTAACAGTAAAACGTTTATATTCTTTAAACATTGATGGTTTATATTGCATTCACGGAATCTATACTTCCTTTAATTACCCATGCCGAAATTCTTTACAGCCTACCCGACCAGTTAGTCTACTCTCAGTTACTCATTTTCATAATTTCTTTCACCGGTTGCAAGTACTCCGTGAATCCCTTCTTTGTTTCAACATTGTCTTCTTCCATACATTCACCTAAGAGTGCACAAGAAACCACTCCAATGGCATTATATATATACAAAAGCAAAGAACTAGTATTGGTCTATTCGGATCACCGATCTGCAATGCCTCTCAAGTTTCCTATGCGCAGACAACTCACGAGTACCTTTTAATTTCTTCTTCACAATCCATCACTTAAATCACATTTCATTTATATTTACGCAAATTTGGACTCATGCAAGTACTGCCAAAATTTGTCCTTAAGTTGTAATAAACAAAACAATTTCTGGAGTTTTCACTAGAGTTGTAACAACAACAATCAATACAATTGAATCTCTTTAAATCGGTTGCAAACCGAAAAGAAAATCAGTCGCCGGCTGAAACGCGCCGTTGCAGTGAACTCACTTGACCAGGGAGTAATTGACGCATAATGCATCAACCTTGATCTCGGCCCCTCAAACCTCAAGGGCAGATTACGATTGGAAACTTCCCCCCATCCATCCTTGATAAAAAAAAATGACATTTCTCAAAATTTGGAATTTTTCATGTTTATTAAAATCAGTGTTCAAACGGTCTAGCTACTGACAATAGATATATCTTGCAATCGTTCGTGTGCTTGGTAGAAAATCAAGGCGGATCATACAGAAAAATCGCGCCAAACACTAAAACCTCCATTGGAATGAAGTCACTTCTAGGTTGTTCTTTAGCAAGTTTGTTTCTATTAAACCATTGTCTTCTTTTATTTGCATTTCTGTAGAATATTCATGTTTCATCTTCATTCACTAATATGCCGGAAATGACGCGAGGCGTTAACGAAAATGCAGAGAAGTAGAGATTTCTACTCTTGCTTCACGGATGCCGTCGATCAAATGATGCCGAACCCATTTTCTAAATTTAGTCCATTCCAAGTTGTTGGAAATGATGTTGAAGTGTAAGATTTAAATTGGCGGGTAGTTCTTAATCGTAACCGCATTATTTAGATTGATTCCAGAGCAATTTGCGAATATCAGATTGGGGTGTGATAATGTCACACAGTGCTAACAACAGTCTTTCTTTAATCTCCTCCTACCATTTAAAACTCTAGGACATATTCGGTGGTTCAAAGAGGAAAAGAGCAATCTCCTTACTTACAGGGTGAATAATTCACAAACGAAATAATTCACAATCTATACAAAGAGTCCCGCAGTCATAAAAATTGAGAGCTTTATATATTCTGGCTAAGTAGATTTTGGGAGAAACCCAAAAGATTGTGGAATTCATCAACCAAACTTTCCTAAGATAGTAAGAGAGAGTGTGGAGGAGCGGGTAGGAAGAAAAAAATAGTTTCAGGTGGCCACGAAATATCAAGCTAAATTGAAACCAGTTCATTCGATGGGACAGGATGTGAGGTACCACATTTACACAACTTTAATTGAACAACATTCTCCCTACCTAATTAGAGGAATTAAGATTAGAAAGCATCTAAAGGGAGTTTTATTGCGCTTGTATTTACATAAGTATTTATATACCCGTGTGTGTGTGTAATTTCGGTTAAAGTGCTTTATTATGCTCGTAACGTGCATATGTATGCTCATATATATATATATATATATATATATATATATATATATATATATATATATATATATATATATATAAGAAAATTATTGCAGTAACACCATTAATTATGCGGCTAAAAGGTTATATTAGGCAGACAGTCTTCATTGAAGCCCTCGGAAGGAGTTCTTCTCCCATGCACGAGAAGGTAACGCTTAGAATAAGCGTTCACTCAGAAAAATAGTTTTTTGGCTATCTGAGAGAATGCCTATTTTAAGTGTTACCTCCTCCTGTGTGTGAGAAGAACTCCTTCCGAGGGCTTCGATGAAGACTGTGTCTGCTTAATATATCCTCTTAACCGCATACATATATATATATATATATATATATATATATATATATATATATATATATATACATATATATATATATATATATATATATATATATATATATATATATATATATATATATATATATATATATATATATATATATAAGGGTGTTCGAATAACTTGGACCGATTTTAAATGTGAGTTAAGTTTAAGTGTCTAATGATTTTTTTTTTCTTTTTCTTTCATATTTAACAACTTCAGTATTTGGCAATTTGAACCATGAAAAGATTAATAATCGAACAACGTGTTAAAGTTATCGAAGCCGATTACGAAAATGGACGTTCAAACAGAAATGCATTTCCGAGCACTTCACGATTTTTTTGGTCAACATTATCGACCAACTGAGATTGCAATTGGGAAAATTGTTTGTGTGACTGGACGCCTTCAGATTTCTTCCTTTGAGGTCATCTCAAAAGTAAGGTCTATGCCAACAAGCCAACAACAATTCAACAGCTGAAGAATGAGATGATAAGGCATATTGGTGAGATCGAGGAACAACTATGCAGAGATGTCATCAAAAATTTTGACCATCGAGTAGAGGTGTGCCGTCGAATCCTTGGCAGACATTTAGGCAATATTATTTTTCACACAAAATTGCCATGATTCAAATAACATGATCCAGTAGTGAAATCAATAATTTTTTACCAATAACACTGTTTTATTTACTGCTAACTTCGATCTGTCTTAATGGAACACCCTTTATATTTATATATATATATATATATATATATATATATATATATATATATATATATATATATATATATATATATATATAGAGAGAGAGAGAGAGAGAGAGAGAGAGAGAGAGAGAGAGAGAGATAAAGAAAGAGCCGTAATACAATACTGTTGAATAACTTGGGCACTGAATGTACTTCCATTCATGGTCCAGGCATGGGAAAGCTGCTGCATTCTCCCGATCTTTTTCTGCAACCTATCCACTGTGACTATCCCTTTCTCTACCCTTTAATTAACCTCCTCTTCACTGCATATGGATCTCTCCGGAGATGACTGCTCTTTTTCTGAAAAACGAACAGGTTTTTTAACAACTGGATTTTTTACCATCCTGGTGACCCCATCCTCTCCGAACGACTGTCAACAAGCCGGACCAGCCGTTTCGTCCTGCCTAGCACGCCATCGGTAAGTTTTGGTCTGGGGTCCTAAGAAGTGATGATAATGGTGTATAATGTCCATCGTAGCAGCATCAATCTTGAGGCGCAAAAAGACACCACTTGGACGATCCCTTGATTAGGTCAAAGAAGGGTAGTTGTTAGCATGGGCGCTTAATGCAATACTTAGCGGCCATAAGCCATTGCATTACCCTAAATTCACAATTGCGTTACCCTTAATCTTGGTGTTGGCCAGAGAGTCTCTTCTAACCAACCTCGACGGATAAAAAAGGTCCCTTTATCTCTTTGGGAGCCATCCTCGTGTAGCTCAGCCTCGTCTGAGGAGGTGCTCTTTTCCCTGTGCTGTCCCAAGGGCTCATTTCAAGTTTCTCTTAGCAGACAGGGTGTTTTCTTTTCTCCGATGCAACCTAGTTTGGAGGCTTTACCCTTAACCCCTTTTGCAGAGTTGCCTTCGGGTGACTCTATTCTAGTTGTAAGTCCCCATGTACTTTCTCAGGGGCTTCCCGAAGATTCTAACATTGTCACAGCTTCGAGGTTTCTTCCCTTCCTCCCCTTTGGAGAGTCGCCTCCAAGCGAGTCTCCAATTGTAGTGCATCCTCCTTTGCTTTCTCAGGCGCTTGCTAATTACACGGCGAGAGAGAGCAGGCTTCGCCTTGGTCCATGTCACTTCTGTTGGGGCTAAGTTGCCCACTGCAACCCACTGAGAAGGGTAGTAAGCAATATCGTTCTCTAGGCATTGCGATATCGTCTAACCCAAGATTTTTTAGGTTGATAAAGCCAACATGTCCGTTTACCCTTACTTCCGAATGGAGGTCATCATGCCTGCCCCAGTCGAGGCCCTCAATTGAGATACTACCTTGCGTTTTATAGCCCATTTGTTTCTAACGCTTTATTGTTATCAGGTTCACTGATGGCAGCATATTGACCAAAGCTTAGATGTTCTATCAGATGGTATCATTAGCTAAACTGACGGTAGAGAGCCGAAGCTTACCTGCATCTGGGACGGGAGCCTTTTTACAAATGCATCGGTCCCTTGTAAGATGGTCTTTATCGATGCTTCTCGGAAACTCATTTGATCGCCGTTGTAAAAGATACCGCACGCTTCATTGAATTTTGTGAAAGGGGAGGACAAGATCTAAATTATGATAAGAAAATATGTGGGGGGTCATCGATACCCACCGAGACACTCTTTGTCACGTTCGATCGTAACAGTTTCCAAGAGTCGGTGCGTGCCTGTTGCATCGCTACCAGGTGAAGGCACTCGTACCACTGACGGGTAGGTGCTACTACTGCCACAATATCTGCCATATGAATCCTTCGTGTAGACGTGCAGAGTAAGGTTTACCCGTAGTATATGTAAATTGCTCCGATATCGTACACGGAGAGTATTTATCATGTATGGTCAAGTGGTTAATTTCAGAGAGCAGCACCCTACTTACTCGAATTAATGTGGCGTGTAGCTTCTGAAGAAGGAAATCCTGGCTGTTCAGACTGGGAATCGTCTCTCTTTTCATGAGGATAAGGATTTGGTCCTTGCAGGCCCCGCACTACCTGGAACGTTTTCTTTTTCGATTATAAAAAATGCACCCTCTGCTCAGGGCCATTCCAGACCGATGGGACGGGCCCTTCTGCTGGTTCTACCCTTCACCCATCCAGGTGCTTCCCTGGTAGAACTGGCGACATAAATGGTTCACACGTAGCCTAAGATAAAATCAAGGCTCTTACCTCGCACAAGTGACAATTTCCACTAAGGCAAAACGGCCGCTTGCATCAACATAATCGCTAGACTCACAGGACGCAAAGCCTCGAAGGTGGAGGTGAGACCATCTTCTGGGATTCCTAGAGCTGTCCCCCAAAATGATGACATCACCAAAGGAGCTTCCTTCCCACGTCCCCCGACCAAGGCTTGGCCCGTCGACTTGGAAACGCGGAACCCTCTAAAGCGGCACCGTC
Source organism: Ceratothoa steindachneri (assembly GCA_963969495.1). NCBI lineage: Eukaryota > Metazoa > Arthropoda > Malacostraca > Isopoda > Cymothoidae > Ceratothoa > Ceratothoa steindachneri. Next base: position 20,508,369 of record OZ018329.1, on the reverse strand, counting down.
CACCAAGGTCTTGAGGCGGAGGGAGGAAAAAAATCGCATGGCGATCCCAACCTTTCTTGATAAGTCATTGAAAGCCACAGTACCCTATTTGCCTTGTTTGGCTAACAGAGCACATACTTATGCTTCTAAAAAGCATACAGCTATTCCCGTCAGGGTCTTCTCATCGAAGAAGGTCCCCGAATCTCCTTCGAGCTAGGCATGGAGGAACTATAATTTAAAAGGAAGTGGCGTGGACCACAGGCCAACTGGGATGAGCGGCAGAGGCTCGTCTCTTCCCATTCCCCATTAGCTATCTTTCTGCAGGAAACCATGCTGGGCTCGTGCCACCTTCCTGTAGTTTGATGGGGAGATGATGCTTAATTTATACCCGGCATGATGTCTCCGTTTTTCTTTTGCTAAAAGTACCTCCTTTCAGTCATTGGCAGTTTAGCTAAAATTCAACAGGCGATATACGGTCATTTCTGCGTACATTCCACCGTCAGCCAACTTCAACGAGGAGGTTTTCAACGCATCGAGGCAAGGTTGCCGAGGCTTTTTCTCCTGCTCGGAAATTTGGCAGGTAGACACAACCTCGGGGAAGAATAAACGATGAATCCCAGCACTAAAATCCTTGATGAGATGGTCGGCAAGCTGTAGATAAGTGTCCTAAACGTGGAGGAGTTTACTAATCCCTGTCCGAGAACCGCTTCATTTCCTTGTCTCGATCTGTCCATTTCTTCGAGCTAAGAGTAGGTTTCGGTAGGTTTCAAAGCATGCCCGTTGTTATTCCTGGAGGTATACTTGTCTTTACTTAACGGGGAGATGTCTCTTGCAGAAATGGAGAAACGAGTCACGAATATTCGGGCCAAGTTCGCACCAAAACCCCCTCGCCCTCCCATCTTACAAAAAACTGGACAACAAACTCAGACCTGGCATCCGATTTTTTCAAATTCTCTAGGCAAAATGGTGTTTCGCAAGTATTTTATGCTGGTTCTTATATCGATGAAGGCCATTGGTGGGACTTTTCCTCCAGAGGAGATGAACCCTTCAATGCTAGATTTCTGTTGAACGAGTTGTGTTGAACTCTCTCTTCATGCGCCGAGACCGCCCTGGTCCCGACGATGACGATGTTCCCTGTGCCACGTTTCGAAATCTAGGTGATCAAGGAATGGTATTTTTGTTAAATTTGTTCAACATAATCTGGTCAGACGGTATCCTCCCAGACTCCTCAAGAATGGCGCCTGTGCTCGTTTTTCGCAAAACGGCGAGATCATTCTACTCCGGCTGGTTTCTGCCCAATTTATTTGACCGCTTGTATGTGCTAGTTGGTAGAGAAATTGGTAAATGCTAGATTATATTATCTCTTTTCCTGTATAGCGGAAGCCACTTCTTTTCTGGACGAAGTGGCTTACGCAAGTTCCATTCCATGTCGGATGCTCTGTTTCGACAAGAAAATACTATCTATGAGGCTTCGTAGAAAGCATTATGCTACGGTGCTATTCAATCTGGAAAGACCTATGATACTGCATGGCGATACGGTATCATGTTGATTCTCCACACGATGGGACGATCAGATGCCTCCCAGTTTTTACTTCTGAATTTTTGTAAGTTCGTTGATTATGCGTATGAGAAGGGGGAGCTCTCTCCGGCCCAATGAAGCAGTGCTGCCGGAAGATGTTCACGCTACGCTCTACATAGACGACATTTAATTTTTCTTGTGTGCACAGATGCAACTTTAGAGCATCGAATCCAACAAGTGCTAAACCGCATCTCTCGCTATCTAAATGCCCAAGTTTTTGATTTTCCTTGGAAAGACTAAGGTAGTAAAACTATGTGGAGACCCGCAGCTACCTCTCTCTCCCCACAGACCAGGACTTGTTCCTAAACGAGCTCGCCAGGAAGTGGTGGATTCACACTATTTGCTCTACCTTGTTTTCGACTGATCCCTCTCTTGTACCCGTGCCATGGGCATTTTTTCATTCAGTAATATTAAGCTGTTGAGAGGGCTACTCTCTTGCTTTTATAAGATTTTTTTGTGCATTCGATGCTAGAATTCAGATGCGAGTTTTACGCATCCGCATCTGAGCGTATATTAAGGAAGGTGGACTCGATCCACAATAATCTCATTTGAGACCAGTTCCTTTAGGCCGTTCCCCATTATGACCCTAGTTGTCGATGCTAGGGGATGTCACCACTTGCTTTGCGCAGTACACAGTACATTATGTGGTTCTACGCGCCAACTCGATGTCTTCCTCAGTCACCAACGGATCTCACTGCATCCTCGGCCGATCTTAAGGATGTTTATGTTTTTGAAAGAGGCCAGTCCTACCCTAAGCCTTATTTGTTTAGTGCTATTAAACTCTTATGAGCCATCAGTGTAGCTTCCGGGACCGTAGCACCAATAGTTCTTCCCAGGATGCAGAACAGGAGGGTTCAAACTTTGATTATTTGTCGCTAAGACCCTACTCCTAAACTTCCACACCGCCGAAAGCATCGCGTTCGATATTTTTCGAGCATACTTCGTGTCAACCTGGATCCGTAACAGTGTTCACTGATGGCTCCAATTCCTAGAGGGAAGTCGGTTTCCACGCCATATCTTCTCTGTTTTAAGTTAGTGAGGCTCTAGTAGGCACTGTTTCAGTCTTGACTGCTAAGCTGGTTGACAAGCTGGATACGGGAGATAACGAATCATGCCAGGTATGTAGGCATGATTGTAATAGTGACTCACAAAGAGCCCTAAGTGCTCACGGGGCATTGAAGTCAACGCACCTCCTATTTTGCCTTATTGGTAATGCCACGGTTGAGGCGAGCGAAGCCCAATGTCGGGTTTCTGTCTTCCTGGATGTGGAATAATACGGTCCTCCCTCACCCTCCCCACCTCCTTGACTTCCTCAATTCGCCGTTGACACTCTGACCGAGTGATTCGCACGAGGACGAAACGACATGGTCGCAGACGAATTTAGTTGGCCTTACGTCCCGTTCATAGCGCTGCATTTTATCTTGCCCTATATAATGCTAAAATTGGAATAATGGAAAGACCATTAAAAGCGCAACGTGACTTCCCGCTATGGACCTTATCGCGACCAGAGCAATTAAGGAAGTCTGGTAGGGATAAAATCTCCCTCCCAGTCTAGATAATTTAGGACTATATATTCGGTACTTCGGAGTTTACAGGCAGATTATATCTGAAGCCTCCTTCCAGTACGTTGGCCGTTAACGTCTTTGTTGGTCGAGGTGGAATTGACTACCATTCTCATCCAGAGAAGAATTGAGTGATTTTCGAAGAGCCATGGAAGAGCTAGTCATCACTCAGTGTTGTTCTTAGAGATAGTTTTAGGCGCGCTTCAAACCCTTCTCACCACATCTTCGGAATTCAAGGATCGGAAAAGCCATACCGAAGCATCCTCCGTTTGCCTCTTAAGGATAAGAGGCAGCCATATTCAATTTCCAGAAGTTAGATTGAGGGTCTCGTGAGACGCCCACAAGTTCAATGTCAAAATTACCTCCATGGTCCTAGTCGCTGATCATCCAGGTAAAACGGATTTAACCCCCACTTCGTCACGCTCCTCAAATTTTTACCGCGTCGAACCTCAAAGATCACATTTGCCTCTAGACTTTCATAACTATAAGATCATTTCTTAATCAATTATCCCTCGGTTCAAACTTAATTGCGAGTGTCAATCATCTTAGCTGTGAACTGTCACTATTTAATTCCATTGCCATTTAACTTGCCATAAATGTGTAGGTAATCTTTAGTCCTATTAAAGTATATTTTTGTAGCCGTGTTTGAATATTCTATGGACTAGCAACACTGTATTTAAAGCACTCATAAAGCCCCTTTCGTTCGGCCAGTAAGCCAGTGTACGTATAACAGCGGTACACCTGGTCATACCACGACATATATATATATATATATATATATATATATATATATATATATATATATATATATATATATATATATATATATATATATATATATATATATATATATATATATATATATATATAAATATATATATAACTGGTGTCAGGTGTTTGGTTTTAAAATATTCCCCCCTAGCTGATCTTTTGCTATTTCCTTCAAGATCATTATTTCCACTCTATACAGTTGCAAGTGTTAAGAATATTCAAGCAAAAATAATAAGACAATTTATTTAATAGGCAATTATATTTTCTCTTAGTTGAGAGTATTTACCTGGGTCAAGATACCACTAATTAAACGGCAAGAATAGCCGCAAAATTTTGGTTTTGCTGTAGTAAAATTACTAGAAGATTCAGTCCTAGTTCAGGTTTCCTCGTTAGCTATTTTCTTTTTCTGTTGTACATAATTAATTTGAACCTGTAGTTAGTTTTTTTGGTTAATTGTTTATTACAAGTAGGTTAGATTTGCTTGGAAAAGCCTCACTTGTTCTGGTAAGCTTTCTCGTGTGCCGAAAGACGAACGTAGCATATTCAGGATGTCTTCGTTCGATCGATTTCATATCAGGGACAGATCCTAGGACTATCAAGAAAGGATTTAATCACTTACGTTCAAGAGGAAGAACTGAACGAACGAGAAAAAAGGAAAGAACAAGCAAAGAGAAAATCAGGAGTAAGACAGAGAGAAGCAGAAGAAAGACAGAGAGAAGCAGAAAAAAGACAGAGGGAAGCAGAAAAAATACAGAATGCGAGAGCACAGGAGAGAATTAAGCCGTAATCATGTCGAAATGACTTCTGTGGGATCATTTAACCATCAGCCACTACCAACCTCGTTAAACCTCCGTGTGTATAAAGACAGAGAAAATTTTCATTCTTATCTGACCCACTTCGAAAAAACTTTTGTAGTAAAAAATGGGGATTTAGAATCTGTTGGAGTTGCCCGTCTACTTTTCCTCTTAAACACTGACTGCGTGAAATTTTCATTTATCTTCCCTCAGAAGCAACCCTGGATTATTCAACCCTAAAAGCAGAGCTCCTATCTGCTTGTAATATGAATCCGAAGTTCTATCGGTTAGATTCCGCTCGGCTAGGATACAGCCGGGACAAACGTTTTAGCAATTTGGGTTCACACTTCAACGCAATTTACAGTTTTGGCTGGACTCTTTACAAGTGACTTAGTACTTTTTAATTAATTT